>CAIGQW010054354.1:2756290-2767768 GCA_903798125.1 Danio choprae
TAGCTTTAAAGCAATGTTTCAGTTTCTCAAAGCAGCATAGTTCAGGGAACAGAACAGTTTACAGAATCTGTGGTCACGTTGTTCATCTTTTAGTGCTCAATCATTTTCTGTATACCCACAGTTTGGTCATTTACTGTATGGGAGTGATGGACACATTCTACAAGCAAATTAACTCTTAATTTTTTAAACAAAATTGCAAATCATTATTCAAAAGATTGATATAACACATAATAAATAACATACAACAATATACAGACATATAAAACAAACAATATACAGACATATAAAACAAACAAGTACACAATATACATAGCAGCAGGTTTGCAATTCTCATATTCGTTAACGCACAATTTACTTCAATTACAAATCCTGCCATCAACTACATTTTCAAAGAATCTCAATTTTTATTGCACACTAGCAGAGGGAAAAAAATATTCTGTATTTTTCAGCCTCATTTACAGTTCTTTTGCAGTATGTAACTCTTAATAGCTCTTAGTTATATTTTAAGCATATTTTTGTTCTGTATATATGTATTAAAATTCAACTGTGCTAAGGAAGGAAGAGAAGTTTAAGAAGTAAAGAAAGAGGGAGCCGTGGTATAAGACTCATTTATGTTGCCAGATATTGCTTTTCACTTGGTATTTGCTACTGCTGAATACCCATATGTAGGAACGGCTTTGTAAGCAGAATCCATTTACCAATTTCAATGGGCGGTTTTTTTACCAATCAAAGGCAATTGAGCTCTTAAGTGAGACCCCTGATGTCGTCACAACAAAAAATCTCATTCTGACTGCCAGAAGTGGATCTTGAGTAATGCTTAATAGAGGAATCTGAGGTATGTTACCGTGAAATAGTTCATATGAGATAGTAAGACATGAGATAGTAAATCAATACAAATGAACATACTTTCATTTATATGCATGTTTACAACATGTATGTACATTTATATGTGACTCTGGACCATAAAACCAATTGAGATTTATATTTATACATCATCTGAAAGCTGAATAAATAAGATTCTCACATATGTTTTATTTATTAGGGAATAATATATGGCAGAGATAGAACTATTAGAACTTCTGGAATCCGAATACATCAGGAAAAATCACACAGAGAAAGAAAAGACAAGTACCTTTAAAGTTGTCCAAATTAAGTTCTTAGCAATGAATATTACTAATCAAAAATTGAGTTTTGATATATTTACAGTAGGAAATTTACAAAAAATGTTTTCACAGAACATACCTAATTCCTAATATTCTACTGATATTCAATTCAATTCAATTCAATTCAAGTTTATTTATATAGCACTTTTTATAATGTAGATTCTGTCAAAGCAGCTTAACATGTTCTAGTAAAGTCCAGATTTCAGAGTTTAGTTCAGTTCAGTTCAGTGTGGTTTAAGTTTCACTGCTGAAAGTTCAAATACTGAAGAGCAAATCCACCGAAGCGCAGCTCCACAAGTCCCAATCCGAGCAGGCCAGTGGCAACAGTATCAAGGAAAAAAACTTCAGCAATTGCTGAAGTGAAGGGAAAAAAAAACCTTGAGAGAAACCAGGCTCTGTTGGGCACAATCATTTTTTCTTCTGGCCAAACTTCCTGTGTGGAGCTGCAGTCTAGGCGCCGGAGGCTGGGGAAGCTGGACGTCCATTGTGGAAGCTGCAGGTGTGGTAGGGCACCGGCGGGAGGTCAGGCTAGCCTACAGGATCAAGCGTAGACTTGTTTGTCACTGTGGTCTTTCAGGAATCCGTCTCATGCACTCCATTCCTCCATGACCACCACAGCATCAGCTCGGGATACGGCCTGGTCCAGGATACCTTTGGATCATCTCATCACAGGTCTAGGATCGCATCAATGGATAGTCTGCATAGTCTGTAGGGGTCTTGGGATGAGTATCCCCAGGTGGAAATAGAAAATAAAGAAAATAATTAGCGTAGCTGCTGTTCATGGTGTATTTAAACCAGATGCAAAAAAATGGATTGTTATAGATGAAAATAGCTATATTGTTATATTTATATTGTTATATAAACAAACATGTAAACCATATGAGAGTTTCTAACACAATGTCTGGTGTATTAAGATTGTCAAGCCAGCCATATTTGGCCTAAAAGAAAAAAAAACAATCATTTGACCCATACAATGTATTTTTGGCTGCTAAACATATATCCAAAGGTGTAACTAATTTAATGTCATATTAACAGTGATACAATGTAATTAATTTGAAAATGAGCTCCAACGCACAGTCGATATCTGTAAACAACCACATGTAAAACAACATTCCCCAAGATTGTTATTTATTTATATCTGTCTTTTATATCTTTGTTATTTTACACAATTGCTGTTAGGTAAAATTCTCTTTATGTTGAATACAATAAATCCCTTTCCCTGTGTTGCTTGCGATGCTCTTTGACCTGAACAAGTACACTCTTTTTGGCAGTTGAAATATCACTTAAGATGGCAGAATACCCTGAGAAGTCCACTTCGCAGGGCACTTACGATTGATTATAATGTAGCAGAGTCTAGTTTGTGTCCTTGCCTGCACACACATATACGCACACTCACACAAATACATATTGTTCCAACCCGATGCTGTACACACACCGCAAGCTATTTCCAACCAATGCAAACACTTAGAGGTCATGCTCCACATCATATTTCGCCCGTAGATATTAATAATTGCTTTTAAGTAGGTGTGAAATAGAACTGCCATCGGTTTTAAAAACATAATGAAATTGAGCGTAAGTCTAACGTCCTCTATAAGACATTTTTCAATATTGTAGAGTAGAGCTTGCGCAGTATTTAACGCACACTCCTTAAATCACTCTGTTCCAATATCATTCTATATAATAATTATTTAAAGGAGAAACAGATCTAATAACAGCTGCCAGGGCCTTACATTTATCAAGCTTCCTCCAGAGTCTCATTCCACTAGCAGAAGGAAACCGGTTATAGATGTGCAATTAAAATGATGAAGCACTGCTTTCCCGAGCCTCTAAGTATGTTTCCCCCGTCTGAGAGATTCATGCGGGTCAGATAGCAAAAAATCACAATGTAAATCTAAAACACTTTCTATCAGCGCTGACCTGCCCAGAGGCAGATGTCAGCAGTAAGATGTGACATAAACGTTGCGCAGTACTTTCTGCACGCCTCAGTATTTCTGTGTAGGCACGAACATGAATATGAATTTGCATCAATAGAAAGACCCTGTTCCCTGTTATGAAGGATTTCCTTTCAGATCAAACAATTGACTGAGAAACTCTTATAGAAAGAATGGAAAAAAGTATTCAAAACATCAGATTAATTCCAGAAATATGCTATAATTTAATTACTTAATATGATCAAACTTAAAGGGACACTCCATTTTTGGCCGAAATAGGCTCATTTTATAAGTCACCCAAAGTAAAGTTTATTTTTTACAAATTTTTAATCCATCAATCAATCTCTAGTTCTGGTAGGAGCAGTTTTAGCTTAGCTTAGCATAAATCATTGAATTGAGATTGACCATTAGCATTTCTGTCCAAAAAAAATGATTTAAAGAGAATAATTTTCTTATTTAAAGCGTGACTCTTTAGTAGTTTTATCACATTCTAAGACTGATGAAAAATGAAAAGTTGCTATTTTCTAGGTTGATATGGCTAGGAACTATACTCTCATTGACTACGCTTACATGGACATCAGTAATTAAATATTTTGCCTTAATCTGATTAAGACAATAGTATGATTAAGGTGTTTATATGAGTCACTTTTTGAATGTTCCTTTCATGATCCTGTTTTAAATGTTATAGCACATAGATTGATTAACGTTGCTGCGTCACCACACTATCCCTGTTTCCTCCGGAGTTTCATGTAATTTCAGTTGTTTCATTTTCAAATTTTCGGCTTTAACTGCAGTTTGGCAGTTTCACTTTCATCCAGGAACATTTCATTTATGCCCCCGTGACAAACTGAGGTATTGAATGCGAGTATGAATTAAGGACTGCTGGAAGAGTGTTGTTTTATTTGAATTTGATACCGCACGCTGAATGGGAGAAAAAAAACATCCGCATTTCGCGATGTGTGTTCCTGTGGTCCTTCATTGACTCAATAGGTGCAGAGAATAGTGTCAAACAGCCGTGTGTGTATGAAATATCCAGTCGCAAAACACGGCGAAAAGTCCTACATGACAGTAATAGTTTGATTAAGATGTTTACATATCTCTACTGCACTTCAATAACGCGACTAAAATCAGCATGCTCCACATGTCTTAATCCGATTTCTGTTTAGTTTGAGTATGAATCGGATTAAATTAATAAAAAATCGCTGTTTACATGGTAGACTCTTAATCAGAGTATTGTCTTAATCCTATCAAAATCAGACTATTGGTGTTCATGTAAACATACTCATAGTGGCATAATTATATTATGCAGTGCTGGTATCTATTTTTAATTTTTACAATTTTTTTAATTTGACATTTTTGAGCAAGATGCTAATGGTCTAATCTGATTCAATTATCTATGCTAAGCTAAGCTAAAAAAAAGTGCTCTCGTCAGACCCAGAGATCAACCGAATAGATTAAAAAATGGTAAAACTCAACTGTAGGTGACATGTAAAATTTGCCTATTTAAAAAAAAAAACATGGAGTGTACCTTTAACAAAAAAGTTGCTTCTAATATCTATATCCTATTATTATGAACATATAGTTCAAAATCATAAAGTTTGGTATTTGGGCATTTTTTCTCAAGATACAACAGTGTTGATAATCAATAAAAAGCAACATAGAAGGGGGCAGGAGTACAGGATCGGGAAATATGCTGTATATTGTTATCTTATCAGGAGACTTGGAAACATAGCACTCAAGAAACCACCTTAAGAATACTTTTGCCATGTTTGATCCATGCATGTGTGTAAATTAAGACAGAATTAAATTTTTTTGAAGTTAAATTATTTCTTTGACGCATATACCTGTGACAAAGTTTATTATCAAAAATACTTATTCCAAAGGAAAGAACAAATTAATTACGTGCATTGACTAAATACATTTTTCTATTTGACCTTTACTGCCATAGGCAAGAGTGTATGATGTTGAGAACCCTTCACTGAACACAGAGGCAAAACTCATGAAAATATTATGCGCGTTGACTGTCATAAGCGTTATAACCTTTCTTTCTGCACATTAGTATCATTAGTGATGCACTTATCTTGATTTTTTTATTATCGATTCACTCATATCAATATATTTTTCTGCCTGTGTGTCTGATTTTTTTTCCAAATAAAACCTAATAATTCAAACATAGGATGAATGAATCAGCAGATGCACTTGTACAGTACACTGAACGAGGCCCATGTATAATACATTAAGTTATGTTACATATACCGTCTTTGCAATATAAAATTATTGCAATGCAGTGCAAAAACAGTTTGGAGCAAAAGCCAGCTGATTCTGGGCAGTCGATTGGTGCATCTCTAGCTATCAGTCATTATCATCTACTGTTGATATTATGCTTGTTTTTATTTCAGTGTGAAGAAGCCTGTGAAATGATAGTAGTCAGAAGATTACTAATGCTACAGTGCATCCGGAAAGTATTCATAGCGCTTCACTTTTTCCACATTTTTTATGTTACAGCCTTATTCGAAAATGGATTATTTTATTATTATTATTTTAATAATTTTGCAACCATTTCAAAAAATCTTTTTTCACATTGTCATTATGGGCTATTGTGTGTAGAATTTTGACAAAATAAATGAATTTAATACATTTTGGAATAAGGCTGTAACATAAAAAAATGCGCTATGAATACTTTCCGGATGCACTGCATATCATATACATTTTTCCATCAGACATCTTCAGTGTTGAGAGTCATAATTCTGTGGGTACGATGTGTTACTTAAAAGAACAACAAAAGTAGTGTATTGCAATTCAGAGAGTCTAATATTGTAATGTAACTAATTACTTTTGAAGTAGCTTGTAATCTATATTACATTGTGGATGTAACCTGCTTGAAACCAGGTGTATTTACATGGAGCATTTAAATTGGTTTAAAAGTCCAATCCGAATGAATATGCTCCATATAAACACCTCAAGTGGAATAAAAATGCTTAAACCGAACAAAATTGTAATAGGTTTGGAAGGAGTGAGAAAATCCATTCTATAAACAAAATGAAAATTCTGCGGCAAATGATTACTTTGCTTCAACGTCACGATTTGCCACAACAAGGTATTCCACACATCTTGAAATAGTGCACACACAGCTGTTTGTGGCGGTGATGAATATTATTAATATGAATATATGGGTCATACCAATGCATGCGCAATAAGGTGAGCCAATGCAATCTTATAGCAATTCGTTACGTTTTTGATTAAGTGGCCAATATATGAATTTGTACGATCCCATTCGTACAAATTGCTCATCCCCAATGACAGTTAAGCTTAGGGTAGGGTTTGGAGCATAAATCATACATTTTTGTCATACATCTACTTTGTTTCCTTGCATGATCTCTCTCTTGATTTCAGATATTATTTTCTTTTTGAATGTATGTCAGAATGTTTATGAAGTGCGAAGCAGTAGCCAGACAATGAAGCAATTTTCATTCAGATTTAGAATCACTAATGCAGTGATGACATGTTGATGGCAATGCAGTAATTTCAAACAAATGTATAATAATAAGTATAGTAATAAATTTAATTATTCTCCACCCTGTATATGTCACAGAAGGAGAACAGAGACCGTAACTGTGAAAAAAACTGTTTATTGCAAACGGTGGCAGATGTATATAATATGACCAAACAAAAGTCTATTGCAGAGTGGAGTGAAGGATCAGTGGATCGGATGATATAGAGGGACCGGAGGATGCATGGAACCAGGTTCTTGGAAGGAATGGGAGACAGACACCAGACAAGACTAGGAGGGACTCACACTAGGAATGAGAGAGATTGGAGTTAACAGGGAAACAGGATAGGTAAGTAATACTCAGGCGATAGCTAGATAGCAAGTTTGCGCTTCTGTCTATCAACGAGGCCGGACACTGAATGAGCGGAGGTGCTGGGTTATATGGGGCTGGCTTGAGTGGCTGGGGATGACGTGCAGTTCCGGGGCTAATCAGAACTCAGGTGAGGGTGATGGGAGGGATTAGGGTGACTGTGAGCGGGGAGAACCTGGCCTGGCTGTTACAGTAAAATTCACCTACTGTACATGCATGTGCCAAACAGTCTCACTTTTTACCAATCCATATAAATATCTGAATGACTGGCGAGCTGCGACTAATTTGAATGTTTAGTTTCAATTCCAGGTCACTAAATTCAAGCAATACAACCTGCTCCCACCAGTCCTCACTATAGTAAAGGTCTTCGTCCACATGCTACTGCTTTTCTGAGGATAGAGAGGTATGTTCATGTAGTCACCAAAAAACTCTTGTGCCCGTCTTTTTTCTTATAGCCTAACGTTAACAGCAGTACTATGCCCACAAATTCACTAACCCTAACCCCTAATCCTAACTGTTGCTTGATCAAAAACAGCACCTTTACAGCAAAAACAGAAATAATGGAACTGAACACGTTGACAGAGACATCACATTGAATAAATAACTTCTCATGTAAACACTCCAACAAATCTTTCTTCATCATTTACCGGTTTGAGCTCTTGTTATGATTTGTTTGCAGTTATGTCCAGTTTCTGTTTCCTGGTGTTGGCTCATTATTCCCTGATTGTGTCTCATTAGTCGGTTATTTTTCAGCCCTTATATTTTTCTCTGTTTATTTGTCAGGTCTTGCCCTTTTATTGATATCTCATTTCACAAAATCGATTCAGTTTTTAATAGATTCTTGTTTTTTGAGTTTCTTACCTAGTAAAACATTGCACTTGGATCCTGCTCATCCTTGTGTCTCTGGGATACCCAGCTGTTACAAAAGACCTAACCATTTTGATGTCCAGAAAGCATATTAGATGCCACAACAGTGATACTACTTTAAGGAATTATCCTTGAAATGTGAGATTGAAAGCACAAAAACCTCTGGCTGTGTGAATGAGCAAAAGTTAGGCTTCTTTAGTTACACCGACTGTATAAATAAGTGAGCAAAAGACAAACATAATGTACAGGTAGTAGTTAAAAAGCCTGTAGTGATTCGCATTAAGTAAATACCTTAAAGTTTAGATAAACAGGAAGTTCTTACTGACAGTATTGTGACTATTCTAGCTGAACTAGAATATTCAATTGAGGATGGGGAATTATTTTAGCGCTCCCCCTCAACATCAGGCATTCATAATAACTAATGGTTGTAAGGGAGTAGTAATTAAACCGTCAAACTTATATAATCTAAATGCCATTAGAGAGCAAAAGCAAATATTCATTCATTCATTTTTTTCTTCGTCTTAGTCCCTTATCTGTCAGGGGTCACCACAGCGGAATGAACCGCCAACTATTTCCAACTATGAACCGCCAACTAAACTGTTTAATGCAGCGAATGCCTTTCCAGCCACAATCCAGTACTGGGAAACACCAATACACTCTCACATTCATACTCATGCGTGTCACGGAGAACATGCAAACTCCACACAGGGAGAACATTCAAACACAGGGAGAACATGCAAACTCCACACAGGGAGAACATTCAAACACAGGGAGAACATGCAAACTCCACACAGAAATGCCAACTGACCCAGCTGGGACTCGAACCAACAACCTTCTTGCTGTGAGGCAACAGTGCTAACCACTGAGGCACCATGCCGCCCTCAAAAGCAAATATTATGATGTTTAGTTAAAGATAATAAAGAAACACAATAAACCCCTCTGGATTTCCTCAGAGTGCTCCGGTTTCCCCCACAGTCCAAAGACATGTGCTATAGGTGAATTGAATAAACTAAATTGGCCGTAGTATATGTGTGTGAATGAGTGTATAGATGTTTCCCAGTACTGGGTTGCAGCTGGAAGGACATCCGCTGCGTAAAACATATGCCGGAATAGTTGGCGGTTCATTCCACTGTGGAAACCCCTGATAAATAAAGGGACTAAGCTAAAGGAAAATTAATGAATTAATATTACTATGTAAATTTCATATAATTAAAAACATTCTGCATGTAATATCTAGCAATAAGCATTGTCATTAATGTAAACATCAGCTTTTTTATCAGACCTGATTTCAAGTGGGCTGGATAAGATTGCTGCATGCTTAACTGCTGGAAATCCTGTATATTTGTGTGATTCATGCATAAGCAGATAGGATAGAACTAAATATTAAGCTGTTTTTATCTTTTTTTTTTTGGTCAATGTATGGATTATATAGCGCAGTGCTTTCTGTGTCTGGTATGAATTCTGAGATGCCGGACTGGACCAAAATGAAGTAAAAGCAGAGTGAGTGCACGTTTAGTCCCTGTCACACTCTCTTTGCTTTCAATTCACTTTTGTCCAGTCCGGCACTAGAGCAAGAGATAAATCTAGAGCAGAGATACCCAAACTGGGGCCCGCAGGCCAAAGTTGTCCCAAGGTCCACCTTTGATTTGGCCCGCCCACCAAAGTTGGCCCATGACCCACCTTTGATTTGGCCCACCATGCCATCTGAGAAGAGAGGGAGAATGATGGGGATGGTTTAGAGATTGTCATTTCAAATTTAATGTTACCTTTTATTTGTTTGTTTTATTGTTGAGCTACAAAAAATTAAATGTTTCAATTGAAATGGTGTAAATGAATCAGATTTAAATTAAATGTCACCCGGCGGATAGAGGACTTTGGTGAGCAAATCAGGGCAAAGGCAGATTCTGCTTGACTAGTGTATTCAGCGTTGAACTCCACTGTGTTATAAATGTGATTGTTTATGTTTTTATTGCAATAGTTATAATTTAAAAAGTTATGTTGCATTAGGTAATACGATTCAAAATAGTTTGGTATATTTATCTTCGGCCCATGGCTATCAATGATATTTGTTTTTTGGCCCTTCATACGAAAAAGTTTGGGCACCCCTGATTTAGAGGGATTGTGAAACCAGTGTGCTGGACAATGCGGCACAGCATAATGTTTTATTGGCTTTTTTTCAGCCCATTTATCTCTTTTAGGAATGCACTGAATTTTTTGGCAGCCGAAAGTTATCGTGTATCTCTAATTTAAACCAATCAGAGGACGACTTTAAATCTGGTAAAGTGTTGCAAATCTGAATCAGATGTTTAGCCACAGGTCCGTGGTCGGTGCTTGGCATGACGTCTGAGGCTGAGACTACTGTGCATTTTACTCCATGCGCCACTACTGTTGATGCTGGCATTGGTAAGCAGAGTTAGTGTAAATAGCCTCTGCCAGCAGGGCTTCCATTTGCACTTTGTGAAAATAGACATGTTATTTATTTTGTTTGTCTTGGGACACAGAGTGAGTTTTGCCGGATGCAAAAAATGCAGAAAAAAAATGTAACATAAAATTACAAAAGCAGTCAATAGTTTTTGTGTGCTGTAATCTAGATCTTTTAGGATCCTCACTATTGTGAGCAACAGATGCAAGTTATTATAAGTTTTTTTTTTTTAGCAACTATTATCTCACCCCTTAGCAGCAAAAAACAAACAAACAAACAAACAAACAAACAAAAAAAAAAACAGATATATATGCCGGCAGCTAGTTCTCTGCAACTCTCACATGGTTGCCCACTAAAGCAGGGCTGTGCCCGGTCAGTACCTGGATGAGAGACCACATGGGAAAGCTAGGTTGCTGCCAAAAGTAGTGTTAGAGAGGACTAACGCCCCAGTATAATGATAGGGACCCTATACTGAGCGTTAAACTGAGGTCCTTACTCTCTGTGGTCATTAAAAATTGATAAAGTATGTTCTTTAAAAAATTCTTTGGCATCCTGGCCAAATTTGCCCTCTGTCCATCATGGCCTCCTAACCATCCCCATATCATAATTGACTTCATCAATTGGCTTCGTCTCCTCTCCACCAATCAGCTGGTGTGTAGTGTGCGGTCTGTCGCAATATGTCTGCTGTCATCCAGGTGGATGATGCACACTGGTGGTGGATGAGGAGATTCTCCTCAATGTGTAAAGCGCTTTGAGTAAAGCGCAATGTGTAAAGCACTTTTATCCACTGCGTAAAGCATATGCTGGATAAGTTGGCAGTTTATTTTGCTGTGGCGACCCCTGATTAAGTCCCTTTATTAATCTGGGGTCGCCACAGCGGAATGAACCACCAACTTATCCAGCATGTGTTTTACGCAGCAGATGCCCTTCCAGCTGCAACCCATCACTGGGAAACATCCATACACACTCATTCACACACATACACTACGGACAATTTAGCTTACCCAATTCACCTATACCACGTCTTTGGACTTGTGGGGGAAACCAAAGAACCCGGAGGAAACCCACGCGAACACGGGCAGAACATGCAAACTCCACACAGAAATGCCAACTGACCCAGCCGAGGCTCGAACCAATGACCTTCTTGCTGTGAGGCGATTGTGCTACCCACTGCGCCGGCGTGTTGCCTTATTATTATTATTATTATTATTATTATTATTATTATTATTATTATT
>CAIGQW010054354.1:2767778-2779356 GCA_903798125.1 Danio choprae
TTATTATTATTATTATTATTATTATTATTATTATTATTATTATTATTATGTACCAAATATATACTATTATACAATTAGACAATATAGATATAATTGTGATGTTTCATGACAGATTTACAGTCTATATATAAACTGCATTGAAATTTCAATTTTCACTAAGCTGGATTATTACGATTATTTCTTACAATACACTTATTAAGATGACATTTAAAGTCTTGGTTTTATGATCAATAAATAAATAATAATACAAATGTAATGGTGCAATACTGTAATGACTCAATGAAGAGAGAATAACAAAAAATGAAAAATGAACAAGCTCTCCAAAATGTCTTTCTTTAAAATATTATTGTACCAAATAAAACAGAGCTTTTGATTATTAGTGGTTTTGAAACAGCTTACTAAGAGGTAGAGTTCCCATACGTGACATTTGTTAAAGAGACATTAGTCAACCACTTCACACTTCAGTTCAGAAATTGAATCAAAAACATTGTTAAAATATGTGACTTCAGTGGTTAAACTTGGACAGTGGTTGAACTCCAAGAACACTTTTGTGTTCATGTCAATGTTCAAAAAGTGGATTCCCAGATGTTAAATGGTACAAAAGTTGTACATGTGTAGATTTAAATGGAAGGACAATGTAATAGAACAGACAGAACAGACAGAATTACGCAATGTGAGCTCAGCTTAAAATTGACATAAATGATTTCACTTTATTGCTATTTTGCAAATGGATAAGAGTAAAAGTGTTCACGCTGGATCTTGTGAATGGCAATAAACAGTGTAAACTTTAACTGAAGCACTTAGTCTTCAGTCTCTTCAACATCAACACTCCACTTGTGTATGTGTGTTTATTAGAAACATGAAATGTGTAGTGAGTGGAGAGAAGAAAAAACAGATACTTCCACTTTTATTCTTCCACTTTAAGTGCTGTCTGTAAGAAATCGCTCTTCAGATAGATCACCTGAGGTGAATGAGCACAAAATACAGCTTCCTCGAGTATGAAATGTTGATTTTATGGGAGCTCATTGTGATCTCATTCAACGATAATCATTCAGTGAAATAGTGCCTCACAGTAAGAAAGAGACAGTGTTTTTCACTGGTTTCCCCATAGCTCTGCCGAGCCCCCTGAGGCCATTACAGATGGTAGTTCATAAGTATGAATAGATATTATCTTTTATTGAATCTAAGTCACTTTTAATTTGTAGTGTTATCATGTGAGGTAATCTTTTAAGTAGACAACGCGTCACCTCCCATCAGATTTCAAAGCCTTCAAACACTTATTAGGCGGATTAAGTGCCTGAAAAGCCTGCATGATTAAATCTTTTCTTCATGGGTGTGTTTGTCATATCGATCAATTAAGCATATTAATCAGGTTGCCAGAGAGCAGCCATTTACAGTACACGCGTAGCGCACACTCACAGTGCAATAAATCAGTGCCACAAGATAAATCATTACTACGGCTCTGAGGAAGTCAATCTGGACACTGTATTAAATAAATGCCTGCGATTAGTTTTTTCTACGAGTGTGCTAAAATATGCAGCTTACAGTGCTTGTTTGTAGCTGCAAACATCATCTTCTGTGTCTCTCTCAAACTTATATAATTGCAATTTTTCACTGCACTTGGAAAATAACCAAAACACTTTATATATATATATATTTTTTTTCAATAAACACTGTTATTCAAAATTAGAGAAGAGCAATCATTGTAACCTTTCAAAAATAAGGATAACATGACAGTTACAGCAGTCAAATCTTCTTCAGTCTCTTCTACAGTTTGGTGACAGTAGTTGGTTTAGGCTTTAATGGCATTTTTTTAGGATTTTTCAGAGATTTTCAAGTAGGTTTAAATAAGGACTCTGGGCTGGCCATTTCATTATTTTAATGTTTTCAGCTAAGGAAGTACTTTACCTATTTTGCTTTGTAGCGGGGCCTATTGTGCAGCATGGACATTTCTAGCTGATTGTTTAAGGAGCTTCTGATGAACAATTCAATTCAAGTTTATTTATATAGCGCTTTTTACAATGTAGATTGTGTCAAAGCAGCTTAACAAGTTCTAGTAAAGTTCAGATTTCAGAGTTTAGTTCAGTTCAGTGTGGTTTAAGTTTCACTGCTGAAAGTTCAAACACTGAAGAGCAAATCCACCGAAGCGCAGCTCCACAAGTCCCAATCCGAGCAGGCCAGTGGCAACAGTGGCGAGGAAAAAACTTCACCAATAGACGAAGTGAAGGAAAAAAAAACCTCGAGAGAAACCAGGCTATGTTAGGCACGGTCATTTTCCCTCTGGCCAAACTTCCTATGTAGAGCTGCAGTCTAGGCGCCGGGCTGGAGAAGCTGGACATCCATCGTGGAAGCTGCAGGTGAGGGTAGGGCTCTGTAGCTGTGTAACATGTGCATTGTTACCATTTCCTTGTATTTCCCTTTCCAAGTCCCTGTAAAATTAAATAATAAAGATTTTTAGATGTTAGTGTGTGACAAAAAAAGTGACAAATGTTGCATTTAGAAGATATAAGCACACAAGACTTGCAGTTTGTCACTTCCGCATTTATGGATCAACGATTTTATACACTCCATCTCATACTTTAGTTACTCGTCAAATCTTCTGACCAATCAAATTCTCTATAGTATCTGACATCATGCACCTTCATAACACTTCTCATTTTCTTTTCATTTAATGGGCTTAAACTCAACCGCTCTCACTGGCAATGCTTTGATAAAAACAAAATGCTATTGGCTGTTTTTTAAAGGGCAGGAGCTATACTGTGTCCCACCTTGTTTTCATGTTTGACTTGTTTTTTTCAGTTGAAATTACATTACACATCAAATAAAATACATATTTCAAAGCACTTCACAGGACCTTAAACTATATGAGAGGTTCCTGCTGATAAAAAGGGAAATTAAATAAATTAAATTAAATTAAATTAAATTAAATTAAATTAAATTAAATTAAACTAAACTAAACTAAATTAAATTAAATTAAATTAAATTGAATTAAATTAAATTAAATTAAATTCCTCAAACCATTACTAAAATATGTGCTAAAATATGCAGCTTACAGTGCTTGTTTGTAGCTGCAAACATCATCTTCTGTGTCTCTCTCAAACTTATATAATTGTAATTTTTCACTGCACTTGGAAAATAACCAAAACACTTTAGCATATATATATATATATATATATATTATTTTTTTAATAAACACTGTTATTTAAAATTAGAGGAGAGCAATCATTGTAACCTTTCAAAAATAAGGATAACATGACAGTTACAGCAGTCAAATGAACCTTGTACTTAAATTAAATTAAATTAAATTAAATTCCTCAAACCATTACACTTTCTCCTCCACCTTTAATTGTTTTTTTGCAGTTCAATCTTTTAGCAGTTTGACAATAGAGATATTGTTTCCTCCTGCACCCAAATGAATAAAACTTGCTTTAATCAATACAATGAACATTTGACCATGTAGTTCCCTGCCCACACAACATGGTCCTCAGCAAAGGTTATTCTATTCTTTTGATGCATTCTGTTGATGAGGTTTAATCACTGCAGAGTAGGGTTTTAGTTCAAATTTTCTGAAAAATGAGACACACTTCCATGCAATTTCAGCAGATTTTTAAGAGATGCTCTGTATTGTACTGTTCACTCTTGTATTCATCTTTCATGGACAACTAGCCTCTGGAGGGTCTTAGTTAGTGATATTTTAACAATTGGTGTTCTAAAATTCACAAATTTGGAACAACCAAATTATCTTGCTTTGGCTGAAAGGATCATCCCTTTGGCCTTCATCTGCAAAGAGAAGCGATGCCATCCTAGGAGATAAGGAGACCATTTCTCTTTAGCAAATGAGCGGTGCCCCAAAAACTCATCAAGCTATGCATTAAGCCTATAATGTTCAGCAGGCAGCTCTTGAACACCCAAACTTTTAGTGATGCCAATCTGTTGTGTATCATATCATCAAAGTAAACTACCAAACAATTTTGTGTTTAAATGACATCTAATAACTATCTAAACACGCACATATTGGCTAAAACAAGGCTGGATGTGAGCTGTCAATGAAAATATTGCAGACATCTAACCATAGCACAAAACCAGACCACTCATCAAATAGACAGATTAGACAGACTACGCCAGTAGTCATTCATTGGCTGTCAACTTGATTACTAGTCTATTTTTGAACTGGTTCCTCGGTGGGTCTGTCACTTTTTGGGGAGAACTTGAGGAAAACTTTTGTGGAGTTTTTCATCCTGAAACTATGGGTCTTAAAGTCACTCTAAAAATATAATTTCTTTATTGTCATTGAGGGTTCCATGAAGAACCTTCTTTAGATTTTTTAACTATTTTTTAACTCAAACAATGAGTGAATAATTATGAACTGTTCTCTCAAAGGTTCTTTGGATAACCAAAAAAGATTACAAGGGCAAACTACTTTTTTAACATTTAATTTTAAAGGCGCTGTATGTAAGAGTTTGACTTTTCTAAAACATTCAAATACCATAATATGTTTGCAGATATTTAAGAAACATGCTAAGTGAGCATATTTGTTTATCTGTAAAACTATGCAAAATCAATTATTCTTCTATGAAAATGTGCGTTTCATGTCGGAATCCACATTTTGTCTTGGTCTCTATAACCCACCCACTGCCAGTTTACCCAATTATATTTCAGCACCCTGGGTTGCCTTTGGAAAACACACAATATTTAATTTCAGTCTTGCAGGCTCTCAACATATACGGCCATGAACAAAAAAGGCAACCTCTGGAGGACAACAGCAGCCTCCGAATTGAGATGCAGATTCAGAATGATAACAATCTAGATGAGGATGATTTTAATTAGCAAAAAATATAAATATTACAAACGTAAACATTAGCTGAGCAGGTTACATTGTAAGACCATGTAACGCATGACAAACATTTAAATACAGCCATTTAGAAGCACAGAATAGTGCACTGCACTTCAACAAAATGGTAAGGCCTATAATCTAATTAATACATATTAAACCTCTTTAACATTATTAAAAGTAAATGCTAAGTAACTGATATTTTTTGGTTTGCACTGAGTCACAGTTCAAACTATAGCCAATGTTTTAAGGTCTGAGTTATACTATCTGCTGCTGCTTTCACTATAGCAAAAATGGCCATGTAAACTGGTATTTAAACTTACATTTTGTAGCATTTACCACTGAATAAAGCACATAATCAGTACCTGAGGTGATCATTGTCATAGAAGTTTATCTGTTGTTCAGCCACGGGAAATTAAAACTCTTTCTAAAATAGAAATTTCAGGTAATGGTTAGGACAAAAACTCCTTTTAATGTGGAAAATATTTTTTTTTATTACGTGTCGCCGCTTTTAGCTTGGATACAGTGCAGACTCTATAGTCAGGCACGCTCACTCATGCTGGTGTTGTCAACCTGGAGTCATCAGAGCAGGGCTCGGGTGAAAAAGTGTTTTTATTTTGAAATGCAATACCTAGTTCAACCACTTGGTGTCTGTCTGTCATACTGCACCTTTAAGAGTAAAACACATTGCCTGATCCAAAAAATGTAGAGGGGTTTCTAAGCTTGTCACCCTTATATAGTTTTATCTAAAGTCCTTGTATTTATGACAACTTGATTAAAGTGTAGATGCGCTTCCAATTCTAAGGTCACTCTACCCACTAGCATATACATGTTTTTGATACAAAGCTAAAATCCTAAAACCCTTAAAATAGTTCTTCATTAGATAATGAAAATCATTTTGGATACAAACTGTATGCTGTTAAAAAAAGAAAAACAACAACATACATTTCCTAAAGACATGATAGGCACTTTTCAAAATCAAGTAAATATGCTGACATGTTCACGTAAAATATAGTTGTAATAAATCGGTTCTGATGGCTCAAACACTATCTTTAACAGTACATGCTACAGTATATAGAACATTAAGCCTTTTTGACTCAGGTTTTCAGTCCCCATGAGCCCGTTTGACAAGAGCTACTCCAAACTTGCTGTTCATGTCAATGTCTGAACTCATAAGTAAGAGCAATGCATCAGGAGAGTTTTCTTCTAGTTCTTCACAAGTTGTATCTGATCTGAGGTCAGAAGTGCCCATAACACATCAATCCAGCACAACATAGTGGTGTAACAACAGGTAAAGATGAAAGTGTGTTTCAGAGAAAGACAGTATTAAGGTCACCTCCACCTCCTCTTCGCTCACACTCGCCCATGCAATGTGAAGTTGGCTACTGTAAGCTTGTAATGATTCCAAAGGAAAGTGTGTAGTGATGATACAGTATAGTCTTTTGAAGAATAGTCAACAGTGCGACAACATAACATTACTTCTAATGCTGTTACAGATAAAGAACTGTAACAGTAATTGCATACGTTATCTAAAGCAGTGTTTCCCAACACTGTTCCCAGAGGCACACCAACAGTACATATTTTTTATGTCTCCTTTATTCATTCATTCATTTTCTTTTCGGCTTAGTCCCGATCGTGCTACCCACTGCCCACTGATCGTGCTACACACCGTGAGGCCCTGTCTCCTTTATCTGATCCTTGAATTTTAGGTTTTGGAGTCTATCCTAATGTTCTGATGAGTCAAGTCAGGTGTGTTTGATTAGGAAGAGTTTGAAAAGGACCTTCTAGGACCACTGATTTAAGCCTTGCTCACACTATGTGATTTCAGCCACAACTTGGTTGTCAGAGATCGTAGAAGATTCTTGTAATCCTAGGCTTAAAGCTGTGGTCTTTGATCGTTGGTTTGACATCCAATGACAGAAGATTTTAGACACTTTCCTGCAGTGTGACTTTAGCTACGACAACCGTCAAACCAAGAACCAATATCCATGCAGAATTTATTGACACAATCAGCTGTTCAAACCACCACAGGAAATAGTTTTATCTAGTTATATTATTAAGGCATGTTATGAGCAAAATTGACTTTTATTTTTGTTTTACTTTGTTTATGTTTATTGCTGTGAGGTATGATTTCAAGAACGTTGGCTACTGAAAGTGTCACGAATGGATGAGGTCAATCTCTTGTTGAGTTTTCTTGAAACAACTGATGTATTTTCTTACAACAATTGATATATTTACAGTACAACACATAAAACAGCACAATAAATTAATTAGTTTTAATTAATTAATTAATGAATTTGTTCTATTATCCACTCTTCTATACCATAAAACAGTTCTTAAAAGTCTAAAATGTGTTAGTGTCCACCCTTGTATATAAAAATCCAAAGAAATGAAGTGTGTCTGGAAAGGTAAGTGCATAAAGATCTCCAGAGAGTCGGTGCTTTTGAGTAGCCTTCTGTCTGTTTTCCATGTTGCTTTCTTTATACAGTTATCTTCCTGTTTAATGTCTTGTGACAGGTAGACCATCCATTTAAATACATACACACATAAAATGAGGAATATAATGACAACATGTAAACCTTAATATTGGGATGTAAACTTTAAAAATGGAAGTTAAGATTGTCATTTTTTCCATATTGAGGTGTACATCCAATTGAAAGTCCTAAAATGAGAAAAATGTAGGGCTGTGCATGATTTTATGTTTTAGGAATCAATTCAAGCCTTGGAACAAGGGCATTGCTTACAAAGTTGAGAAAGACTGACAAATGAATCCATGGCAGAAATGAGACATGCCCTGATAACCCCAACCTAAAGACATTCCATGTGACCAGAAGTAAAGAAATGTAGTCTCGAGGGGGATGAAAGGTTATGGTATTTGAATAACGGTTATGAAGTCAATTAAATTTGTACAAAATAATGATGTTCACAGACACATTGTTTATAACAAGCACTACTATATACATCTAAAAATTAGAAAAGTACATTTTGATTTCATGCCAACTTCATATGTCTTATGTGCAACCCAAGCTCATTATTGATATGTACATTTTTTTGCAGTTTTCGTTTTCACGAATCCACCAGAGGCCGCTGTGTACACTTTTTCAGATCTCAAATTTCTCTTGCAAGTGCGTACGCGCCTACTGTTCATACGTAAATTCACCTCATGTCGACTGACTGACTGAACAACCGACCGATCAACTGACCCACCCTCTTCCCTAAACCCAACTGATAGTGTTTTCAAAGGCACCGATTGACCCGATCACCCACTTCCCTAAACCCTACCGACAGTGTTTTCAAAAGCAATCCAGAAAAAGAAAAGCCCTCGCAGACGCCTGATTTTTACCACGTTTTCAGTTCTTACCACGTTCTCACCCTGTTATTTACTTGTTTATTTTATTTTTTGCCTTTTGTCTTTGTTTTACCTGCTTTCTGGAACCGTTCTTCATCAGACTCGAACCCCGTTGTCACGGTCAACTCCTCTCTGCGTTTCAAGTTCGCCGATATACATGGTGAGCTACTGGGCAAACTGGTAGCAGCAGAAAAGCCGTCCACACGGAGGTAAGCAGTCAGTTGGTAGCGCGAAAAGAAACAGAAGCCGTCAGTGGCATCATACTGCCCAGTAGCATTAATTTTAAAGACGAAATGCAGCCATAATTAGCTTTGGCTACATAATTTGCACTCTCCAGAAATGTATGCGGGGGTACGTTTTCACAATGATCCTGTGTTGCTTATATGACGGTGTCACAATATTAAGCAATATATGTTTGCATTAAAAAAGATAAAGATGAAATAGAAGAAAAAAAGATGACTGTTAGGTACAATGTACTCTGCTTGTGTTACAATATAGTGCAAAACACTTGTTACCGTTAAGTTGATATCTGGTTAAGGTCAAGGGCAGGTTTAGGGGTATGGATAGATTGGTTGGTTCATTGAGGTGTAGATGATTGTCGAGAATAATTACTGATGTATTTGTAGAAACTAATTGCAGATGTATTACATCACACTTTGTATGTGTGTATGAGAGAGAGAGAGAGAGAGAGAGAGAGAGAGAGAGAGAGAGAGGTTTCAACACAAAGTAATCGAGAATGCCCTTTCAACATGAATCCATGATGTCTACTGTATTGTTATCATACAGACTTTAGACGACATTTTATGCTCTTTCCAAGACATAGAGAACAATGCCTTGATGACTTTTATGAGGTTGGATATGTCACATTTTCTTAGCTAAGCTGTCAAAGAAGACCAACTTTAATTCTAGTAAATCCGTGATTCAGCGCAGTGAGGCCTGAGGCCAGGGAAATCAGCTGCTTTTTAATATTTAAAATCACTTTTCGGTCCTGTGACATTAAGTTCAGTCCGCATGAATATTTCATAAATCTTTAGTTCAGCATAATTTCATGAAAGCTGCTAGTGTGGTGCATTTTTAAACATAACGTGAAAAAACATGAAATAATGGCTTTTAAAACAAATGCTAAATGTGCACTTACAGATTTCTTGATATTTTTTAGCATTATTGATAAATGACAAACACAGAAAATGCTCTTCTGCTTTATCTGAGTCATTGAGGTAAGATTACAAAATGGACATTTATTCATAGGTCAAAGAAAAATGCCATTGCATTTTATCAACAAACAAGAAGATGTTTATTTAATCCAGTCATACTCACTGAAAAGAGTAGGCTACACTAAAATCTACTTAAAAAAATATAAAAGTAATTATTTGATGACCCTGTTGTACAGTAAATACTGTGATGAATACTAAAGAAAGCATCTGACATTACTCCTGTCTTATAGCTAGTTGTACCTATTGTCAAAATTTACCATGATCTCTAAAATCTCTCATACCGGTCTCCCGACCTATGCATTCATATAACTGATTTAACACTTTTCTAAAATACAAATCCCTGTTCAGTTCTGTGTGTTGTTTCTTAAAATAGTTGTATCACTTTATTTTACAGTCCAGTGTCACATACACATACTATGTACTTAAAGTCTTTATACTAAGCACTATTCCTAAATCTGCCACTGAACCTATTCCTAACTAATGTAGTTACCTTATATAACACACTACTTTCTTAGGTAAGTACACCGCAAGTACATGCTAAGTACATGTACTGTAAAATATAGTTATCAAACCAAAATTGGGTTCTGTGCAGCTTCATTGGTAGAGCATTGTTTTCCATGGAACACACGCATTGTTAAAATATGAATTGAATCTTGTTGAATTAACTATTGATTGTGTTTCAAGAGATGTTGAGATGTGTAACCAATGTGTTTTCTTTTAGTTGATCACTACACATTGTGTAGGTGACAGACAGATTGGGGTCAATATGAAAAGTGCCACAACTGCTCAACCAGTTATGAGTTTGATGTTTCCAGGTGAATAGCATGAGCATACAATCACTACCAAAGGCGTAACCATCCAATGTTCCAGAGGCTTGGATTTACCATATTGTGATATGATTTATAGAGAGGGCAGTTGTATGGAGTTACCTAGCTAAGTTCTAATGCTAGGAACTCCAGAGACCAGAATCTACCCAAGAGGGGAGATGCCTGTGGCAGAAAATTCACCCCTCTCGAAGTCAGCGCATAGTGAAACACTGTCTTTAATGACAGGACCTTGAGTGGTTCAAATGGGTCCATCTTCAGGCCTCCCCGTAAGGACCCTACAGAGATTCCAAGAGGTATGAGAGGCAGCCGAGAAGGGTTCATCCTCCTGCTGCTTCTCAGGAATCAGATGATCAGATTGTGATTGGGGTGCATTAGGTGAACTGGATCACATAGCTGAGAGGTCCGAGTCAGATCATTCAACGAGACAGGCTGGGCAGCACTAACCATACTGGCAGATCCCATACATGCAGCACTGAAAGAATGATTGCAAACATTACAGAGGGCAGTGAATGGAAGGGAGAATGCCTGACTTGGGAGGCATCATGTATCGAAGAAAAGAGGAATGAGAGGAGTAATGGGTCAGCACTCTCATCCAAAGGCTGGACAGAGCAAGCTACAGAGGAAAGAGAGGTTTGCAAATTTACAACCACTTTAATTACTCAGATCTCCCTGAGTGATAATTTCAGAGCAGGTAGTAACAAAGGGGTCACACATATTAAAGGGATACTTTATCCAAAAAGGAAAATTCTGCCATCAATAACTTACACTTGAAAAAGAAGATATTTTGAAGAAACCTGTTACCATGGACATCCAAAAGAGGTCAAACAAATACTGCAACAAAACAATAAAAGCAATGACTTGGCTGTGCAAGCCGCAATCTCATCGTCACCATACTGTATACACTGGCAGTGAGGGCATGCACTACTCATGAGCAACGCATCGACATGCTGGATGCCCGAACGTGTCATGCATGAAACAGATGCAGCCGGTCATATTGCTTTTTTCAGGAGACTGCTCTTTTCTGATAGAGATGGCCCAGTGAAGCGCCCATAGACGATGGAATAAAGAAACCCAGAGAGACTGTTGCCTAATGTGCCACCACACCACTGGTCTGCAGTAAGCATTGTTGTCTTCTCAACATGCAGAGGCTGGCCCTGAACTGAGAATCTGGAAAATATTTGCACATGCGCCACTTATATACCCTTATGTACAAGCGTGGCCTCATATGCAGATTTCACTCCCCAATTGTGATGGCTCAGAATTAACAAGACTGAATGGGAACTCCTAATTCTTAGTGTCTCACTCTGTCATGACAATAGATATATTTAATTAAATACAGTAATTAAAGGAAAAAAAA
>CAIGQW010054354.1:2785766-2799058 GCA_903798125.1 Danio choprae
TGAGTCTCAAAAACCCTTTTGTATGAGGAACTGGGCATTGCAGGAATTTGCAGCTGATCATCTTAACAGCAGAAACTATTGCTAATTCAAACATGTCACTTTAGAACTAGTATTTGAATGATTCCCTTGCATAATGTAGAGTAGTGTAATGTCTAAGTGATGACAAAACAGATGATCTTGCTCACAGCTTAAGATTAATAGGCTGAACGCCATAACACATCATCAATCTACAGAGTTCTCCCAATATTTCCCCGTTGCAACTGGGTATTCACAAACACTTACCTGTTCTGTAATTATTTGTTCAGCTGTAGTTTGAAATTTCTGCTGAGAAAACCGTTTTTCTCCCTTAAGTACTTATTATTATACTATTCCCACATCCGAGTTCTTCTGATTGGTTCACTGCTCTGAAACTGACACTATGATTGACAAATGAGCACTGCTGTGGGTGGAAGTTGAAATCGTTTTATCTTCACATGGCTTCTAAAAACGGGGTGCTGCAAAATATGCGAGTGTATAACACAGACGCATGTCTGTCAAACAATGGAAATATAAGATACTGTATGTCTTTAAATAAGTGACACCCACACACACACACACACATAACAGTTGTTGTCTGCTGCACCTGCTGTTATGGATGGACACAGTGCTGCATTTTATATATGCAGTGGCACAGTGGGTAGCACAATCTCCTCACAGCAGGAAGGTCGCTGGTTCGAGCCTCGGCTGGGTCAGTTGGCATTTCTGTGTGGAGTTTGCATGTTCTCCCCGTGATCACGTGGGTTTCCTCCAGGTGCTCCGGTTTCCCCCACAAGTCCAAAGACATGCGGTATAGGTGAATTGGGTAAGCTAAATTGTCCGTAGTGTATGTGTGTGAATGAGTGTGTATGGATGTTTCCCAGTGATGGGTTGCAGCTGGAAGGGCATCCACTGCTTAAAACATATGCTGGATAAGTTGGCGGTTCATTCTGCTGTGGTGACACCAGATTAATAAAGGGACTAAGACAAAAAGAAAATGAATGAATGAATGAACGTAAAGTATACAGGCCTTAACTAATTGGTAATGATTGTAAATGTATGTAAATCTTGTCAACATCCACATAAATAAAATCATTAAGTATACACTTAAACATGTCAATAAACTGTTTTTATTTTCATCTGAATCCCATCTCTGAGTCTGGCATTCTCAAACTTTTTTTATTTTTATTTTTAACTTATATATAATCAATGTGTAATACTGACTTGACCGGTAGGGTGACACAGAATATGGCATCGCTCAAAAATACATATGAAACCATGTCTGGAGTTTGTCAATAGCATAATAATGATTCATTTGTGATGAGGGAAGAGATTATGTGGTCAGATCAGGCTGTTCACATTTCACGGCCTACGCAGAACACCAAAAATCTATATTAAAGAACAGCAGTCCATTCTTCTCACTGGTGGTTCTCTGCAAAAACTAGATATCTATATAAATCATACAAGAAATCTGGGTTTGAGGAGACCACTGCAGATTCGGTAGGAGAGAAGGTAGGCTGAGAGCAGAGAACAGGTGAATGCTTTTCTCACAAAATACCAGAGGAACAGTGGAGGAGAAGACCACAGCGGAGGACCACCTTCGAGCTGGAAGGAGCTTGACCATGGTGGATTAGGAAGATTGAGGTGGAGCCGGAGAAGGTAGAGACCCCAAGATATTTTGCAGGTTTAAAGGACTAAGGCCATGTGCACATGCACTGTAAAAAAATGCTGGGTTCAACACAATTGATTTTCAAGAGTTCACACTTAGCTGATGATTGGTAATATAGCTTGTTTGGCATGCTGTCTCGGGAGAGAGCCCTGAGCTCACGAGATTCTCTAGCCCTGGGCTCCTTCCCGTTTGCAGGGCGAGAGGGCAGCTTGAGCTCAGGTAGATCTCGATGAACGCCCCCGACTTATTTCTGGCTAAAAGAATGGCTGAAAAGAGATGTATACCTATTAAGAACTTGGCAATGGTATTGCTTAGAGTGTTCAATTTACTTAAATTGCGTGTTTTTGGACTGTGGGAGGAAACCGGAGAACCTGGGGAAAACCCACGTGAGCACGGGGAGAACAAGCAAACTCCACACAGAAATGTCAACTAGTTTAGTTGGGACTATAACCAGAGACATTCTTGCTGTAAGGCGACAGTGTTAGTCACTGGGCCACCGTGTCGCCCATTTGGGAAGTAGGAGGAGTAGGGGTGGGAGGGGGATGATGTGGGACCAGCTGTAAGCAATCGTAAGCACGTGATCCTCTCAAAATTTGTTTATAAATAAACTTCACTTTTGATTCTCGGGACAACATAAAGGATTTAAGTTAACATATTCGTTTTTTTACTAATTTAAGTCTATTGAACATAAGACAATTAAGTTTCCCCCCATAAAACTGAAGAATTGTGTTATTTTATTTAATTTTAAATACGTAGTTTGAACAAACAGCAAACATTTGTTTGATTGTGTACACATTTTATTTTATGAAGAGTTTTGCTTATCCTGCCTATATTAAAAAAAGTAAATCCCTGTCTGAATGAAAACGCAAAAACGAATGCATATTAAGGGCACGTCGAACCAACAGCAATAAAAGACTTTTATGCATTCACATCAAATGCGGAATTGAGTATTTGTGTGAGTGCACTGCATACAAGGCAATGCAAATGTGAGAAAAGAGGCAAAAAACCGTCCCGCTATGCAAACGGCACAAACTTCATAACACGTTTGCCTCAAATCCATGTTCTGCGTTTGGTGTTGTTTTGTCCAATTAAAAAGGAGAAAAACTCCAGTTTGGGAAAATCTTCACCCTGGTCAGACTTTTCAGAAAGTTTCGTTTTCAGTCAACGTATTCTATGGACAAACAGCCAAACTGCTTAGAAAAAAAATGTGGCTTTGAAAATACCCGTGTTCATGTGGACAGGGCCTAAGGTGGAGTTACAGGAATTAATGACCAAGTCTGAACCATGGGTTTACTCTGGCGTCGACTTAATTCAGAATTTGGATGACAGAGGTGGGAATGACGTCACACATGGACTGTGTTCTAGTAGAAAAGTCAGAAAACCAAGATGGCTGCTTTCAAGATAACTACAATTTTTTTTGCAGTTTGTGGGTTGAAAAATCATCAAGAGCTCTTTACTACGTATGTTAGCATTAGCATTGTTAGCATGAAAGAAAGAAAGAAAGAAAGAAAGAAAGAAAGAAAGAAAGATGGTCACCTTTAAGAAGGCCATTTTTTTCTTTGTGGGTTGAAAAGATCATTCAGAACTCTATACTACTGCTTGCACTACTGTTATTGTTATTTTTTACAAGATTTTTAACATTTCATGAGTTAGCATTAGCATATTTAGCAAAAAAAAAAAAAAAAAAACACTGCATTTTGTAATTACAGACACTTGCAAGAACAATACCAATATATTTACAGATAGAGGTAGGGTAGCGATAAGTGTGTGGCTCAATAATGAGGCTGGAATACAAAAGAAACTTTATAAATATTATATTTATAGCTTTCGCTAAATTTTCATGTAGAAAGTAATCATGTGGAACGTTCTCAGCTTTGGCTGAGCGAGCTGATAAGCATCCAAAATGAAAACCTTGCTGCTGTTTGTATGCTCAGACGTTGTTCTGTCAAATGTCTTGGCATATGTCTCAAATATAGCAAAGAAGTAGCAAAGCAGTCCAAAAACTCCAGGCTATATCCATATGTTCAGCTAGAAAGAGGTTTTGGTGTTGAGTGGCCTTTGTTTACACATCATTACATTTGCACCTAAATGTAAAGTCTAAACCTGACCAAAGCTAATATGGAATTGCCTCCTATATCCTCATTCCTTATGTTAGTCCACTAATATAGTTCACTACAAGACGTGGATGAAAGCAAGTGAGTGAATTCGAGCAGTGAGTGGACTGGAAGGGATGCCACATTGTTTATGCTTTGTGGTTATAGTATATCCCTTTAACTTTACACCATGATAGTTATATAACATTTAGCAAGCTATTAGTAAGATAACAATTTAGATTTCTATGATACATAAAAACATAACGATTAAATAAAAACTTACTTGATACATCTTGTAGTTCACAAAGTTCATATGCAAACTCTCACAGTGCATCAGTATTCTCTAGCCATTGAGTGTATTTTGATTATACACACTCATTGTCACAATGCATTGTGCAATATCTGGATTGATTGAGTGCACATCAGAACGTCCACAATGGTTTCAGACACCACTTCAAATGACTGCTCTACCATATAGTGCACTATTTAAGGGTATAGCGGCAATTTTGGATACAGCCAATGTCTACAAGAGCACTAGAAAGCTTCAGGCAGGTGTGTTTAATTAGGGTTGGAGTTAAACTCTGCTGGACAGTGCCCCTCTAGGACTGAAGTTGCCCATTTCTGACATAGGTTATATATCACTCAGGATTGAATAGAACTCTGCTGGACAGTGGCCCTGCAGGACTGGAGTTGCCCACCCTTGATATAGGCTACAATCTGACACACTGCATGTTTCAGAGTGAACTACGGCACCTTGTGCTTTTGCAGGCGAGTAACTCATTATCAGGGGTTTTCTGTGATTAATAGTTTAAAAAAAATTAACAAGTATTCAAACCTTTTCACCATTTGCCAAGTTGTGAATTATTTATAAATCAGCAAAATGATTTTCCCATACAAATTCGATTTGCTCTTCAGTGTTTGAACTTTCAGCAGTGAAACTTAAGCCACACTGAACTGAACTAAACTCTAAAACCTGGACTTTACCTGAACTTGTTAAGATGCTTTGACACAATCTATATTGTAAAAAGCGCTATATAAATAAACTTGAATTGAATTGAATTGAAATTCTGTCAAATATTTCTTTTGCAAATATTTTTTAGTAAAACGTATTTTAACTCTCCCTCTGTCTGTCTGTCACTGGTCCTCAAATGCATAAAATATGAGCCTTATAGACATATGCTCTGCTTTGGAACAGGAAGCTAAGCAGGGCTGCACCCGGTCAGTGCCTGGATGGGAGAGCACATGGGAAAGCTAGGTTGCTGTTGGAAGTGGTGTTAGTGAGGCCAGCTGGGGGCGTTTAACCTGTGGTCTGTGTGGGTCCCAATGCCCCAGTATAGTGAAGGGGACTCTATACTGTTCAGTGAGTGCTGTCTTTTGGATGAGATGTTAAAACGAGGTTCTGACTCTCTGTGGTTGTTAAAAATCCCAGGATGTCCTTCGAAAAGAGTCCCTATTTAACCTCAGTATCCTGGCCAAATTTGCCCACTGGCCACTGTCCATCATGGCCTCCTAACCATACCCCATATGTGACTTTATTTCAATCTCACACTTATATTTTTGAAGGCTTGTGGTTGCACAGACATCTCTGAAAGGAGGGAGGTACATAGCTTGTGTGTTTGGTTTGCAAGGACAAAAAACTAAATAAGGTCCTAGTTGTACTCTATTAAGGTGGTTTATGAAGACATGTATTGTGTCATTTTAATTCAGAATGCTTAAATATCATATTTAATAAGGTCTTTTGACATTTAGCATTTACCATGTTTCATCTGAGGGTTGGGTTTAAGAGTGTAGGTAGGGTAAGGCCATATAATAAATTTTTTTTTAGTATAAAGTACATTTTACCTAAGGAGAAAACCATAAATACAAGTGTGTGTCTGTGTGTACTTGTTTTTATATCCCAGTGGGGAATGCACACTCATGGGAACTTGTATCACCATAGGGACCAAAATTGCTGTCCCCGTGTGTGAACATGCTTAGAAATCATAAGGAATGAAGTATTTTGAAAATGTAAAAATGCAGATTTTTTCCAGTGAAGTTTGGGTTTAGGTGTACATTTGGGGCCGGGGGAAAGAATATATGGTTTGCACAGTAGAAACTTTATTAACTCTCTAAGAGTTCCAACCGTGATATAGAAACAAGTCAGTGTATGTGTGTGCGTGTATGTCAGTCAGTTAATCAGATTGTGTTTAATCCCCAACAATATAATAGCTTACTACTTACAGTACATGAAAAAATGTAATACCAATAATACTATAAATGTCATAATACCGGAGTGTCACAATGGCACGATTGCCTCACAGCAAGAAGGTAGCTGGTTCGAGCCTCGGCTGGGTCAATTGGCGTTTCTGTGTGGAGTTTGCATGTTCTCCCTTTGTTCGCGTGGGTTTCCTCCGGGTGCTCCGGTTTCCCCCACAAGTCCAAAGACATGTGGTATAGGTGAATTGGGTAAGCTAAATTGTCTGTAGTGTATGAATAAATGATGTCATAATACCAGGCGACATGGTGGCTCAGTGGTTAGCACTGTCACCTCAGCAAGAAGGTTGCTAAATTTAAACTAAATGGCAGTAGTTTATGTATGTGAATGAGTGTGTATGGATTTTTCCAAGTACTGGGTTTTGGCTGGAAGGGCATCTACTGTGTAAAACATGGTGGATAATTTGTCAGTTCATTCCGCTGTGGTGATCCCTGATAAATAAAGGGACTAAGCCAAAGGAAAATAAATGAATGAATGTCATAATACCAGCTTACAGTTGCAGCATTAGTCTGGCCATGTCTAAATGTGTTATCCAGAAAAAACTTGAAATTATAATCATGACCAATCATACTACTGTACAGTGCCATATTGCTGTCTCTTGTAATAAGATTGTCAATATTAAGGACGGAAGCCTCTGACATTGTGCCAGCATTTGACCTATAATTAATAGAAACAGCATGGAAAGGAATTAGATTAGAGTTTAATACTTACTGCTCCCGGGACAACAGTTTGCATTCATTACCAGTCATGGATTGAAGATGGAAGCATATGCAATTGTGTAAGATAATGCTGATCACTGAACTCTGTCATGCTAAAGAGCTGGATATGGTTTTGAACATTGAAACAATAAATGACTTACAAATGAGAAAGAACAAAATGTGAATTAATAATATTTGTAATAATATTTGTAATATTAATATTACAAGAATTCTGATGGAGCAAAGTAAACGAATACAAAGGTGAATACTGAGGTTTCATTTTGTTGCAGACCTGATGTTCTCAATTATCTAGCTTAATTGTGCTAGTATGAAAGCCAACAGAGCGTTGTAATAGTCTTCTCTCAAGATGCCAGGTGCCTGGAGCAGGAGCTGTGCAGCATATTCAGATGTATGCACGGTCTGATGAACCTGCAAGACCAGAAAATGATTGATCTGCAGGTTGTAAAGGGGTAACCAAACCATATAATTGCGATTGCAGTACAATTGCTGGGGTCGCTGTGAGAACTGACACTGGGGATGTTCTAGTATGTACATATTAACAAGTCAAGTTTGCATATTTGCATGTTTCTACTTGTCTATATTCTGTATGTAAGCTAGTCTTTGTAGGTAATTGTATCTGGGTACATCCCTGTTGTGTATAGCGAAAAGACAACGAGCCCAGCAGTGAACCCTGCGGTACACCAGTGCTTTGCCAGCATCTGGTGATTGAATATCAAGAAGGATGAAGGCGCATTATTTGAAGGCAGCTCTCACTAGGGAAAGAAATCAAATCTAGCTACTTGAAGGTTTTTGCATGTGTGCGTTTGTGTGCAAGATTGCCAAATTTTGTTCTGTAAGTACGCATAATCTGGCAACATGATTTGAAATGAGACTTACATATGATTTTGTGCAGAACAAGGCTCATCAGAGTGATTTTATCAGAGCTGCGGGCCAGTCAAGTGAAATATTTGCTCAGGGATGCTTATGCAGGTTGGCAGACCACAGTGTCGTTTGCCTTTAATTGGGTGCAGAGGAGGTATTATAATGTCTGCCTTTGGCTCTCTTTCTATCTTCCCACTTCCCACCCCCATATCACCCTTATGCTGTCGCTCTATCTCTGTCATGTCACACTTCACATCATGGCTTCAGGAAAATGGACAGTGTGGACAATGGTTCTCTTTGCCCCCTGTACATCCAATCTGATAGATCTCTACGTGGAGGTTGAGTTTCAAGACTAATCCGAGACTTCCCTGCTATGACTCATCTACTCATGCTGTTCTTTATGGTTTATTTATTTATTTGTTTTACATCATTGTCACTCTAAGCTGCATAGTGAAATTCTCATTTATCAGTTATATGGACTAAATCTCTAAAACATTGTTGCACAAAAATGCTGAACCTCGGATGACACCCACAGTTGCATCTGTTTTGATCTGCCTGCCAATGTAATGTAATGCTGCCTCGTTTCATATACTGAGCTCTAAGGATTCTATTTAGACATCAGGCGCATGCACTCCCAGTGCAAAGACCGTTACAAAAGACACCTTGTTTTGGCTAAATTCTAAGGCAGCATTGTGTGGATAAGGCAATTACAAAATTCTCTGTGATCTAACAAGACGACAAAGTGGGATAGATTTTGAGTATAACTGCATTTCATGTACAGTTAAGAAGCAATTGATGTTTAATTAATTGATAAATGGCAGTTTAAGGGGAGTTGGTTTACAGAAAATGGGTTTTGTGGTTAGAAACGCAAGACATAGAGTGGAATGAGATCAACTCAGGCTCATTCTGAAAATGTACCGCTATATACATTTCTGGAGATCGCAAAATACGTCCCAGGAGGTATGTTTTTTTGTTGTTTTTGTTTTCGCAAATCCTCCAGAGACTGCTGTGTACGCTTTTTGAGATCTCAAATTTCTCTTGCAAGTGCCATTCGTGCCTACTGTTCTTGTGTAAATCCACCAGAGGCTGCTGTCGACTGGCTGACTGAATGACTGACTGATTGACTGACCCACTTTCCTCCTTCCCTAAACCCAACCAATAGTGTTTTCAAAAGCACAGATTGAGCCGCACACCCACTTCCCTAAACTCTATCGACAGTTTAAAAAAGTAATCCAGAATTGCAGATTTTTGGCAGATTTTTATCACATTTTCAGATTTTACCACATTCTCACCTTGTTATTTACTTGTTCATTTTATTTTTTTGGCTTCTGTTTTTGTCTTACCCACTTTCTGGAACTGTTCTTCACCGGACTCGAACCCCGTTGTTGTGGTCAACTCATTTCTCTAACTGGACAAACTGGTAACAGTGGGAAAGCCGTCAATATGGAGGTAATCGGTCAGCTGGTAAGCTCAAAAAGGAACAGCGTCATACCACCCCGTAGCGTTCGTTTTAAAGATGAAATATGTACTTCTGGCTACATAATCTCCAGAAATGTATATAGGGCTACGTTTTCAGAATGAGTCTATGTTTAATGAAAAGGTCTAGGGAGCCAACATATCCATCTAGCACAGTGGTTCTCATCTGGTTTGGTCATGAATACTTAACATGCAAATCAATTGAAATAATATTAGTAATACTAGGGCGGCGCGGTGGCGCAGTCAGGTAGCGCTGTCCCCTCATAGCAAAAGGTCGCTGGTTTGAGCCTCGGCTGGGTCAGTTGGCATTTCTGTGTGGAGTCTCCCCGTGTTCACGTGGGTTTCCTCCAGGTGCTCCGGTTTCCCCCACATGTCCAAAGACATGCGCTATAGGTGAATTGGGTAAGCTAAATTGTCCATAGTGTATGTATGTGAATGAGAGTGAATGGGTGTTTCCCAGTGATGGGTTGCAGCTGGAGGGGCATTCGCTGCGTAAAACATATGCTGGATAAGTTGGCGGTTCATTCCACTGTAGCGACCCCTGATTAATAAAGGGACTAAGCCGAAAAGAAAATGAATGAATGAATAAGTAATACTGATGAATAATAGGTATGGCAAGTAACTCGTTTTTGTTGATACAATTAGTAGAGTGGTATGAGCCACATTTGTTTAAAAATATGTAGTATCCTGGTGCATGGTGTGCAAGTATATTTTCCTTAGGTGAGAATTTTTTTTGTGAACAATTAACAAAAGAATGTTGTGCTTGTGTTACTATGATTTATTTAAAAGGAACAATACTTTTACTCACAGTATTTTTTACATGGCATGCAGACTCCCAGCCTACACTCACACTCTATCATTGTATCAGATGTTTGATGGTAGACTACATAAAAACTTCATTGTGTTTTCTGTGCTCTGGTATGGTTATTAATTGGTTATTAATATTGTTCAGTAATTAGATAAAGCCAATGCAGCTGCCACTCATTCATTTTTTTCATTTCATTTTCATTTCGGCTTAGTCCCTTTATTAATCTGGGGTCGCCACAGCGGAATGAACCGCCAACTTATCCAGCATATGTTCTACGCAGCGGATGCCCTTCCAGCTGCAACCCATCTCTGGGAAACATCCATACACACCCTTTCACACTCATACACTACGGACAATTTAGCTTACCCAATTCACCTATACCGCATGTCTTTGGACTTGTGGGGGAAACCGGAGCACCCGGAGGAAACCCACGCCAACACAGGGAGAACATGCAAACTCCACACAGAAACGCCAACTGGCGAGGCTCGAACCAGCGACCAGCGACCTTCTTGCTGTGAGGCGAACGTGCTACCCACTGCGCCACTGTGAGGCCCCCAGCTGCCACTCTCTAAAAGATAAATTACTTCTATCTTAGCTGTTCCTGGCATAAAGTGTCGTGGTTGTGATAGTGGTCTCCTCATTTCTCCCATTGAACATGGGTAAATTCTAGATGGGATTCAGCTGCGGATACTCATATCAATATAGCTCATATTTTGTGACACTGTACAACGATAATTTATATTTTTACATTACTTTAAGGAGTAGGTTTAGGGTTGGGGTGGGGGTAGGCATTAATAAAATACAACTTAGTGGGTAATTTAATAAATAACATAAATAATACTCTACTCAACTACTGTATAATTACTGTTTTTACACTACTGTGATGGTTGGGGTAGACTTGAATAAAATACAATTAAGGAGTAATTATTCATTCATTCATTTTCTTTTCGGCTTAGTCCCTTTATTAATCAGGGGTCGCCACAGCGGAATGAACCGCCAACTTATCCAGCATATGTTTTACGCAGCGGTTGCCCTTCCAGCTGCAACCCATCTGGGAAACATCCATACACACTCATTCACACACATACACTACGGACAATTTAGCTTACTCAATTCAGCTGTACCGCATGTCTTTGGAATTGTGGGGGAAACCGGAGCACCCGGAGGAACTCACGCGAACACGGGGAGAACATGCAAACTCCACACAGAAATGCCAACTGACCCAGCCAGGGCTCGAACCAGCAACCTTCTTGCTGTGAGGCGATTGTGCTACCCACTGTGCCGCCCCTTAAGGAGTAATTAATTAAATAATATAAATAATTATTTTTAACTTTCAGCCGCAGCTGTATCCCTTCCAGCAACAACCTTGAAAATGAACTAGACCCCGATGACTGAAACGGCCTTTTACGTGTCTTTCAAAATTAAAGTCCTGCATCACAAAAACACTTTGCGACCCACTCAGAATGCTTGTGCGACCCACCGACCAGTTTAGAAACCACTGTAAAAAATATCTCAAAATTAACATTTTCCATATTTTTCATTTACTTATGCCTTTAAATTGCATTATGAGACCTCTAACAACTTTTGAGGTTGTAATGTTTGAAAAAACAGTTATGTTTTATCGACATTTTGAATAGTTTGAAGTGATTTATTGTCTGGGTTGGCGTTTTGTCTGGTAGGTTTCACAAAATATGAAATCAGTTAATTAATTAACAAAACTTTGTAGCTTAGAAATGACCAAGGCAAAAGCAGTATAATTTAAAGGTGGCACAGAAATAAAGCAACCCTACCTTATCTTTCTTTAATAATTTATCTTTACACCCCATATTATAAATCACTGTTTTGAAATGCAGTTTAGTAAAAGCATTTAGAACTCAGAACATGGCGTTGTTTAAGAAGCCACCCCTTCTAATAAGTCTAACAGTCATCTGTTCCTGTAATCATACTTTGTGTAAAAATTAAAATGTTTTGGTGTTTTACTGCCACTTGTGGTCATTTCAGCAATAGTTTCCCCAAAAAGTTTCCCCAATGCACTGTAAAGCACAAACAACACACTCTACACTGTAGCTATATCACAGTGTCCCTGATAAATAAATAAGAATCTCCTTTTTGACCATCTTAATTGACAAGCATTTTGAGTCTGTCAGCACTCATTTTCCATGTTTAGTGCCATATGGGCCGAGCGTGAGGATGAGAGAAGGGCTAATCCATTGAGTGGATGAAGGCTCTGTGCTTGGCAGGCCATGAAAAGAATTGGAGGGATTGACAGTGCCTGTGTAGTCTATCTGGAGAGACTCGCTTTTCAAATGCCTGAACACAAGACAAGACCCCCCTCAAGGCAGGATTTATTGACATCTGAATCTGTTGTCACCTACACTTGAAAACTCTATCAGTCATTATACTTTGGGGGCAAGCCGTTTGAGCCTATCAAAATGCACCGATACCAGTGAGTCATCACCAGTACACCAGGTCTTTTGAAAGTTATTTGCACAAAACGCTATCTCAGAATAGACTTCTGATGTGTAATAATGGCCTTATTCTGTTCAGAGATGCCCCATCGTGATGATCTCGCCCATTTTGGAGGTCATCCTGGAAAACCGGAGGTGTTGTTATCATGAAAGGTCAAATGCAATGCTGTCCATTAGCACAAAAATGGCTCTGTTACACGTTTTAATGGCTTTCCTATTTTATTTTGGAATATGATCCACATGCTTAGGTTTTGCTTGGCCTCTGGCCATTGCTAAATCAGAATGTAGATGTGACACAGACAGATGGCATTAAGGAAAAGGATGCTTGTCGGTTTCACATCAGATGTGTCATCGTTAAGAGTATTCATCTATCATGGATTATATAACCAGTTACATTTGCAAGGTTTTGCCTATTGAAAGTAAGTGTTTATATGAAAACAGTAAACACTTAAAACAAATTGTAAATAAGATATGCAAAGAAAAAAATAATTGCATTTATTTATTAATAGGTTCATATTTAAGCTGCTGGAGATGTTAACCTATATAAACAAGGATTGTGAGTTCATTGAGTTTCATTGAGAATTTATTTATTTTACTTTCATTTTGTTCCCGCATTGGAAACTGCTCCACAATCTGTGACAGGCTTTTATTAATAGGCAAAGGGGTATACACAGCTTGAACTGCAAAAAAAAAAAAAAAAAAAAGAAAGGAAAAGGGAAATATAGAAAATCAGTTAGGTTTAATCTATTGATTATGGATCAATAAATAACCTAATGCATAACAAAAAACTAATGAAATGCTCCATAGTGAAAACTCAGAAAAATTAATTTTAATGACAGTTTAACGACAATTAAAATCTAGAGAAAAAGCACAATTTATCATTATTATTATTATTATTATTATTATTATTATTATTATTATTATTATTA
>CAIGQW010054354.1:2837143-2850905 GCA_903798125.1 Danio choprae
TATATATCATTGGTACTGTGGTGTGTCAAATTATAAAATAACCTCATGCAAGGGGGGTCAGCAGGGGTATTTAGAACTTGTTTGAAAGGGTTAAAATACACCTTTGCGTAATTCAAACGGGTCTGATATGTTTTGTGTCCCTTGCCAAATCACGCATATGATCCGCTCCGTGCTGAGGTTTCTCTGAGCTGAAGCAGAACATACATGCGCATTGCAGTGGTTCATGTGACATAAACGTGATGGTAGCAATTTTACTAATCCCAAAGGAAATTATATTTACACTGTCTGTACCCCTAAATAGTGCTATTGTGCACCAAATAAAAATGGAAACTGTGTAACAGATTTAATTTAGATTCACCCTGTTCCATGTACTGACTGCAATGTATTTCCCCCCGCATGGCTTGCTGTAGAGAGGTGCTGCGCATGTTTCAAAACCACTAATAAGGAGTTCAGATCAACACAGTTTGACTACTGTTTATATTTTTCTTATATTTTCAAGTGTCAAACCCTCTTTGATGCGAATAAATCACTAATTTCAATGACAGTGATAACGTTTTGAATGAGGGCGGGACTTATCAAATACCAGAGAGCATTTGACTGGTCAGAAGATCAATCTTATATGGGCAAGGTTGCAGTTGGTTCAGACTTTTAACAGGTACCAAGAAATATTTCACCAGTTTTAGCATCCCTTCATTGGCTTCCAGTCATTTTTAGAATTCAGTTCAAGATTTTACTTATTGTTTTTAAAGCTCTGAATGGGCAAGCACGATTTGTGAACTTATTAATTTACATCCTACACCTAGGTCCCTCAGGTCAGCCAATAAAGCTTTATTACAGGTTCCTCAGTCACGACTTAAATTGAAAGGCGATAGAGCCTTGGCAGTCGCTGCTCCCTTTTGTGGAACCAGCTGCCACCAGACATTAGGAGTGCTTCTTCTCTCTATTTTTAAGTCCAGACTTAAGAAACATCGCTTTCCCAGGCCATTAACCTTTAATGTGTATGGTTGTTTGGTAATACTATCTTTTTATTATAACTTTTATTGTTATTTTATTATATATTTTTTAAGATGTATTGGTTTTGTTCAGCTCTTTGGTCAGTGTAAACTGAAGTTAAATGTGCTGAGGTATTAAATGTTTAAAATGTAATGTTATTTGGTTATTTATTAACTGTTTGGTTCATAGCATTCTTAGATGCTAGTATTTCCTGTTATGATTTGTCCAATTTGATAAACAAGCAGATAGTATGACATTTTTCATTTCTTTAAATGTATTTTTATCTATATTAAAACATAAGAGCAATTTCAAAGTAAAAAGAGGTAGACTGTCAGAGGTTTACTGTCAGGTTTTTGAAAATATACTATAAGGATAACCCAGCCTAGTTTAAATGTTTGATTAACAGTTGAAAACATGTTAGAAATGTAATCAAAATGTAATCAAATGTAATCAGCTACATTATACATTTTTTTAAATAAATGTCCTTTACAGTTTTTAACATGATTAACCTTTTTTTATTCTTTTTTTCCATTTATGTGTAAAATTGAGTTCCTGATGCTACATTGGTATAGAGCCAGATTAGTCTAAAAAATAATACATTTACAACATAAAATTCGTACATCCACAACACAATTCACATTTACAAAATCCAATTCATAAGTTCAAAACACAATTCATAATTAAAGCTGCAAGCAGCGATGAAAGGAACCTCGCACCCTGGCTCACCGCCACCCGGTGGCCTTAGGATGACAGAACAGCAGACAATAATAATTTAAGCCGATATATATTAAAATACCTGAGAAAATTACAGATTTATGCCAAACTTCCTTCTGTCAGCAGGTGGCGCTATGACTGAGACTCAATATTGGCATGTGGATGTCTTCAGGAGAGGAGTCTGATCAAACCTGTGCATTTTCAGGCAGATCAGATATTGTTTGGTTGAGTTATAAGTGCTTCCTCCTCCATGGCGAAGCATTGCACTTTCTCAGTCTGCCATGCACACGCCCCTCGGCGAAAACTCTAGATCTTCACAATTTAACATCACAAAGGCCTTCGGACTGAACTAACAGAACATGGATTTGATGTGATACAATTTGTAGGAGGAGTTTGTTACAATGTAAAACATGTCACTTCCTGTTGCCAGCAGGTGGCGCTGTATCTATATCTGGTTATTGGCATGTAAATGTGTTCAGGTCAGGACTGATATCAAACATATGGATTTTGAATCAGATCAGACAATGTATGCCTGAATTATAACAACTTCCTGTTTCGTGTCAAAGCGTCAAAGTTTGTGATGCCGCCACGGCCACACCCTCTAAAACTCTAGATCTTTGCAATTTAACATCACCAAGGTCTTTCGATGACAATACTCAATTTTCTGATAAATTCCCTAGGAGGAGTTTGTTAAAATACCACGCCTGGAAATGGCAAAAATTTCACTTTTTCAGCAGAGGAAGTTAAAAATATCCAACTTCCTGTTGGGTTTGAGATTTTGCTCCAAGAGACTTTTTTGTAGTTTTTGGCATGTTTGATGTATGTGCCAATGTTCGTATGTGTGCATGAAACATAGCTCGGGGGCCAGTCCGTCAAATGTGCATAGGTGGCGCTGTTGAGTCATATTGCCACACCCACTTTCGAAACCTATATCAGATGTAAATGTTCGCCACTTCTGAGGCGTGTGCAAAGTTTTGAGAGTTTTCCAGCATGTTTAGACCCTCAAAATTGCGACTCATTCCGGAGAAGAATAAACAACGCAATTCCAATAGGGCCTACTAAATACTCAGTCCCTAAATACACAAATCCAATTCATTTGGTGAAAATATCTATGATTTTCACTTGTGAATTCACAAATTGTGTTTTCAAATTAGATTTTGTAAATGTGAATTGTGCTGTGCATGTATACACTTTTATTTAGGAAATGTATTATTTTTTAGACTGATTTGACTCCATACATCGGCAACTTTGTAGGAAGTTTTCACAAAAATTCAATCTGCAGTGCCTGTTTAGAGATGCAAGCAAATAACTATTCTTCTGTATTTGCACTGGTTTTCAAACCAACACCAGCAAAGTTGGCCATCCATGCTACAGAAGCAGTGTCAGGCATGCTTTATAACCAGACAACAAAGAAAAAAAATCAACACTGGATGAAAAACAAAAGTAAAACTGCACTGTGCTTAAGACACATTATTCTTAAAATAGCCCCCACATATACTACCATGGTTACAAATGGTTACAGTATACAAAGTGACTTCACTGATACTTATTTCACTTGATTTTGTTATTGTATGTTATTAAATTTTAATGAATATTCAGTGGCTGAAATGAGCTTTCTGGGCAGGGTACAAAGCTCAGACATCCAGTAGGAATGTGAACTAGCTGCTGTTCCTCCAAATGGAAAAGAGCCAGTTGAAGTGAGGCATCTGGTCAGATTGCCTTTGGTGGAGGTGTTCCAGCCATGTCCAATTGGAAAGACACTTAAAGGACATGTGGGTTGCCTTTCTTAGCCTGTTGCCAAATCATCATAAACACAATCCATTTTATTTGAGGTCTGTTATCCAGATCTTAAGAAGACATATGCTTTTATGACATCTATATATTTGATTTAACGCTTCTTTTTCCTCAATAGCGTCTGCAACCTCCAAATACTGCATCTATGACTACCTTAAAGGAACACTTAGTTTTTTGTTTGTTTGTTAGTTTTTTTGAGAATAGGCTCATTTTATAAATCACCTAGAGTTAAAAAGTTAGGCTTTACCATTTTGAATTTATTCAGGTGATTTCCAGGACTGGCTTGAGCAGCTTAGCTTAGCTTAGCATAAATCATTCAATTAGATTAGACCAGTAGCATCTAGTTCAAAAATGTATATTACGCAGCACCTGAAAATAGCACCTGATCAGCTGAATGGATTACAAAATGGTAAAACTCTAGGGGACTTATGAAACGATTTCCAAAACGTGTGGAGTGTTTCTTTAATAAGCCTTCCAACCAAGTCGCATATGTCAGGTGTCCAGTGGCTGTTCTTGTATGTCTTGTAACCAGTTCTGTATCGATTGATGCATGTCTCTGAATTATGAGTGCCTTCACAGAGTAGATTTTCAGTAAATAACAAATTCAGTTCCACCTTGTGTCTGAGCCCAATCCGGTCCATCACATTTTCTGTAATTATGAGCCCGAGCCCGATTTAAACCCAACTATCTTTTTTTAATAAGTGGGCCATTATAACAGACACTCTACAATTCTGAGTTATTTGAACTATTAGAAATTAGTTTAGATTTATCTTACCTCGCTCGCAGGGGCATGCTTGAAGAAGTGACAAAAGAGAACATTGAAGGCTGACTATCATCCTTTCTGCATACCTGTCAACCCTCCCGTTTTTTACCATTCTATCTCACTATCGTCCCGTTTAAGCATTTTCCCGTATCTTTCTATGAAAAGTGAAAGAAGCATTTAGGAGCCGATCTTAAATGTGATATAGTCCAATTGCAAGAGCTGTTTAAGAGAATTATGCTTTCACTTCATTTTGACTTGAAACCACGTTGAAATGAATATAAAAACAGCCGCATTCAATATGCAACCTGTAAATCTGTCAATTCATGTAGCGCCTGTTTCACACCGCACATGCAGGAACTTGCTGTGGGTCTTGGTGCAGATGAAAAGTAAAGATAAAAAGTGTATTTATATATAAAAATAGATAGGTAACTAGATAGAATAGAGACAGATCGATCTGTGCAGCAGCCGCCGATCAGCTGCGCGCTGTATAAAGACACTGTTCTCAGATCAGCTTCTGTACACGGGATTTGAAGATGAGCAAAAGTGGACGCTTTGGGATTTGTGTGTGTTTTTAAACAGACAAATACACTTAATAATATGTAAAAATATTCTCACAGCAAGAAGGTCGCTGGTTCGAGCCTCGGCTGGGTCAGTTGGCATTTCTGTGTGGAGTTTGCATGTTCTCCCCGTGTTTGCGTGGGTTTCCTCCGGGTGCTCCGGTTTCCCCCACAAGTCCAAAGACATGCGCTATAGGTGAATTGGGTAGGCTAAATTGTCCGTGGTGTATGTGTGTAAATGGGTGTGTGTGTGGATGTTTCTCAGTGATGGGTTGCAGCTGGAAGGGCATCCGCTGCGTAAAACATATGCTGGAAGTTGGCGGTTCATTCCGCTGTGGCGACCCCAGATTAATAAAGGGACTAAGCCGAAAAGAAAATGAATGAATGAGTGAATGAATATGTAAACATGTCCGTCTTGGCGTCTTTTTTTTTAAACACAAATAATTGTGTCTTAAATGAGCACAAAGAGTTCGAACGTAATCGAATGCTTTTTATTATAGACTTGTGTATAGCTCTCCACGCAATTAGGCTAATTAAGTAATCACAAAAAATAAAAATAAATAAATAAATAAAAACACAAATGCTTGATCACGGAGATAGTGGCACGAAATATCGGGTCAGATCAAGTCTGGCCTCGGTCTCGGGCAGAGAATCTAAACTCTATAATAGACATAACATTTTAAGCTGACAAAACTTGAACTTACTTGGTAAATTGAATTGGTGTTCTGATTTATTTAATTGAAAATATAGAACATATATTTATATAACATAGTTAATATTGAGTTAACTTGCATAATTAAGTATATATTGTATAACTACGGTTTTCTTGTTCATTAAATATAGGTTCCATTTGCTTAAAAACAGTGATGCAATAATGGCGCATATATGTTTTAAGTAAATCCAACTCATCATTTTTACCAGAATAAAAAATGGGTTCCATATTAAAAGTCACATATAAACGTAAAAAAGTTGTTGTCTGATGCATGGCCTGCGGAGGTGTTTTCTTTACACCACCGAGTTTTATTTCATTCCTTTATGTGGGTCACAAAAGTGCAGAGATGCTTTGCAAAGCACATCGTTGCAAAGCCACGTGAACCCTGTACCATTTGTGGGAAAGGCAATAATTATTTTCTGGCAAGCTCAGTGTAAGGGAACACGGTCAGGCGGTTGCACACAAATCATTTGCTATTTTCTAATTTGTGTCTTACCAGATGAAATATGTGTGTGACAGACATTGCATTTCAATTCGCATTTTGATTAGTCATTCTAACATTTTTCTGCTCTATAAATGGGGTTTGGTGTTATTTATCTGAAAACTTGTGTAAAGAAAAAAAATAAGAAACTTTGTCAAATAGTGGGAATGTGATTTATTTATTTTGTACTTTTTATACATGCAAAAAAAAAACAGCCCATAATGAAGTAAACATTAGGGTCAGTAGACTTTACACATTGACTGTACACAGTTATATAGATATACTTTTAAACCATCTGTACACACTTTTAGCATTAATCCAGTGAACTAAAAGTCATATTTTAGTGATGTCTTTGATTCTGGAGTACTTTTACTTTTGTACCTACAATAAAACAAATTTAAAATGAATACCATTTTGCTAAAAACATATGATGAGATCTGTTGTTGATCTGATTTCATTTCTTGGAGGAGTACATTATCATAATATCATTCATTCATTAATTTTTTGCTTAGTCCCTTATTTATCAGTGATTACCACAGCGGAATGAACCACCAACTATTACAGCATATGTTTTACGCAGCGGATGCCCTTCCAGCTGCAACCCAGTACCGGGAAAACCCATACACACTCTCATTCACACACACACACACTCAGGACAATTTAGTTTATTCAATTAACTTATACACCATGTTTTTGCACTGTGGGGGAAACCGCAGCACCTGGAGTAAACCGGGAGAACATGCAAACTCCACACAGAAATGCCAACTGGTCCCAGGACTCGAACCAGAGACCTTCTTGCTGTGAGGCGACAGTGCTAACCACTGAGCCCCTGTGCCGCCCTCTTTAAAATATAACATGAAAATGCTAAAAACTGCACTTTTTCTGTGCAGAAAATGAAAAATATCTTCCTCTTTGGCTCATTGAGACTTTTTTTGCAGGTATTGGAATGTTCAACATGTCTGTTAATTTTTGTAAGCGTTTGTAGTTCTGAAAACTATTTCAGACGTCAATTTTCGCCACTTTTCAAACATGTTTAGACCCAATGCGATTCAATTCCACTCAAGTTTACTTGTAATGCACTTTTCACAATAATTATCATTCCAAAGCAGCAACAAAAGTTGCACATCATTACATTACAGTAAAAATCTGAAAAGTTAAGCAGCTGTGTATAGGGTTAGCAGTATATAAACATAGGAAAGCTGCAGTTATATTGTGTCCTATAGTGTTCTCCCCGTGTTCGCGTGGGTTTCCTCTGGGTGCTCCGGTTTCCCCCACAGTCCAAAGACATGCGCTATAGGTGGACTGAATAAACTAAATTGGCCATAGTGTGTGTATGAGTGAATGTGAGAGTGTATGGGTGTTTCCCAGTACTGGGTTGCGGCTGGAAGGGCATTTGTTGCGTAAAAAATATGCTGGAATAGTTGACAGTTTATTCCGCTGTGACAACCCCAAATAAAGGAATAAGCCAAAGGAAAATGAATGAATGAATATTACATTCAATGAAGTGTATTTGACATGCTGATGGTTGGCATATTCTTTTCAAGACCTCATAGGATTGGCATCGTCTCTTTACAGGTCTTGGATCTGATCGAGTAGCACTCCATAATCTAGAGGCAGACAGCAAAGAAAAGAATGAGCGTAGCTGCTGTTCATAATTTATTTGCACAAGAGATATTAATGTAATGTGAAAGAATGCATTTGAAGAGTTGAATTTAACAGCATCCTACAGTTATGTGAGGTTATACCTTGGATAAGAAGAAGAAGAAGAAGAAGAAGAAGAATTCCCAAATATTGTTTAACAGAGAATTATTTTTCACAGTGTTTACTATACTACTTTTTCTTCTGGAGAAAGTCTTATTTATTTTATTTCGACTAGAATAAAATACATTTTTAATTAAAAAAAAACAACAACAACAACAACAACAACAACAACAACAACAACAACAACACATTAAAAAAAAACATTTCAATATTATTAGCCCCATTCATTCATTCATTTTCATTTCGGCTTAGTCTCTTTATTAATCTTGGGTCGCCACAGCAGAATATACTGCCAACTTATCCAGCATATGTTTTACGCAGCGGATGCCCTTCCAGCTGTAACCCATCACTGGGAAACTTCCACACACTCTTATTCACACACATACACTACGAACAATTTAGCTTACCCAATTCACCTGTATCGCATGTCTTTGGACTTGTGCGCATGTCTTTGGACTTGTGCGCATGTCTTTGGACTTGTGTCTTTGCACCCGCAGGAAACCCACGCCATTATTAGCCCCCTTAAGCAATATTTTTTTATTGTCTACAGAACAAACCATCATTAAACAATGATTTGCCTAATTTCCCTATTTGCCTAACTTTCCTAATTAACCTAATTAAGCCTTTAAATTGCACTTTAAGCTGAATACTAGTATCAGGCAGTCTGCTGGAATCACCCAACTCACCTGAACTCACTTTCACCCGTTCACGGTCACCTGATTATTGATTGCCATCACCTGCGCACACACACACACACACACACACACACACACACACACACACACACACACACACACACACAGTATATAAAGCACCTCCAGTCACTCTATCCTTGTCAGTCCTGATCATCACACCCTGATACTCACCCGATCCATCTCCAGCGATTCCAAGTCATCCGCCGATGTTCCTTACCTCCACTGTTCCTTTGTTTGTTGTGCAACTCGTCTTCCTGGATTCCCGTTACGTGTGTCATGTGTCCGCAACGTCCTCCCTGTGTTTCAACCAACCAGCTACGAACTCAGTTAAGCTTCCTATTTTGCTTCTGTTCAATAAATCCTTGTTTTACATATCCTCTTGTGTCCAGCCTCAGTGAGTCGTGACAACTAGTATCTTGTAAAATATTATGTATTGTCATCATGGCAAAGATAAAATAAATCAGTTATAAGAAATTAGTTATTAAAACTATTATGTTTAGAAATGTATTGAGAATTAATAATTCAGGAGTGTTAATAATTCTGACTTCAACTGCTTTAAGTATTTTTTTTATTTATTTATTTTTTTTAAAGTGAAGCCAGATTCAAACCATTTTACATTAAAGTAATTTTACATTTTGTTTCATTAGCATGTTGGCATGGTGTAAAGACCAATGCAATTAAGCAGATAGGCTCAGGGGTGAAGAAATGCTTAATTTTTGGACCCTTTTGATATTTATGAATGCATAAATAGTGAAAGAAAGTGTTCCTGTAGGACTGAACGCTTAAAAATGCATTATCACAGGCTAAAAATGAACAAATGTTGTCCATAAAAAGCACTTTAGTTTAGTAAATACATCAACACAGACACTAACTATGAATCATAATGCAAATCATAATGTTCAAGGCTGCTCGAGGCTTTGTGTTTGATAAGCACTTGGCAGCTGTTAATAAGAATTTATCCAAAGAATTAATCAAAATTCTAAACTAAATAATATTTAAAAAAACACTTCAGGCTTAATTACACAAATACTATGTAAATCAGTTAAATCTCAAGTAAACCTTGGGAAAACTTTTGTTTAAAACATGGTGATCACTATTAAGGTCTCTCTGGATCAGAGTGAGAAGTCAAGGTCTATTTTTTTTTTGCCCCTAGATAATTACCCATCATGCATGAGAGCTTGTACTGTGCTTTGGGAAATGCATATGTGGGACCCAAAAATAGATTTGCCCTAAAAGCGACAAAATAAATACAAACTCCAAGAGATCTTAGTGTGTTTTGTCGTATTCCAGGGTTTGTGTGAGGATGGTTATGGGTGTTGAGAAACCATATTTAGGATTGGGCAAGCTATTTGAAAGATGTAGTGTTTTGAATCTACTGGTTTATTTAACTCTTTGCCTGTTTGACACTTAGGGAATGGCCATTAAATGTGGTAGCTTGTCCCTGTAAATAATTTGTAAATATCATATATAGGTCTGATGCCAGTTGTGTTTGTAAAAAGCTTTTGATCTCTGTTTTTACATTAGGTAGTTTGTTTCGTAAATTCGGTGCCACTTTATATTGGGTGGTTTTAACTACTATGTACTTGCATCAAAAATTAAATACAACATACTTACTGTATTCATAATGTATTGCAGAACACGTCTGGTGCTACTGAGGTGAGATACAGGTAGGGTTAGGGACAGGTTTGGTGGTATGGGTAGGTTTAGGCTGGGCTAAGGTGGTAAGATGGTCAACAGTGTAATTACAGAAATTAATTACAGATGCAATTACATGCAGGTCTTTCATAAATCATAAGAACAATGTAACGACATGTATTTACACAATTACATTGTAACAACTGATTAATTTTAGTGTAAGTACATATTAGTTCTGGCCACCTAATAAAAAGTGGGACCGTGAATTGTATATTCTTTTTCTTTTTCATTTGAGTAGGTAGGAAGTTACAAATAGGAATATTTGTTTGCTATTTTGGCCATGTCAGCTCCCAAATCCAAACCCCAAATAATTTATTTCATATTTTCTTTGCCTTACATGTGATTTCAGGGCTGATCGATTAATTGAAAAGAATCCGAAACCAAAATTCATAACCCACTGTATAAAGGCCAAGATATCTTTTGCTATTGCTGCGCCGCTTTTTGTAAAAAATCTGCGGATTTATGCAGAATAATTTTGATAGTATAGTAACTAAAAACTCAAAACATGAAATAAAAAATAAGAAAACTTTTTAAACTATTATAATGCAAATCCAATAAGATCTACTTGTTTGGTAAACTAAGTATGTCTCGTATAATATATTTACTAAAAGACAGAAAATATGACTTTACAAAACGTATTGTAAATAAATCATCTAAAGATTTGCATATAATTCAATAATGTTATTGAAATTATTATAAAAACTGAATGAATATATGTTTACACATTTATATGAGTAAATAAATAGAATCAATGATGGGCTGCAAATCTGCGGATTTCTGCACTTCCAGATACCACGTGGGCCTACAACCGACGTAATTTCGCAATGTCAGTTGTTTTGTTTTTAAATCCTATTAATACTTTTTTTTTTAAAAACAGGCCTACTACCGCATTGTGAACAGACTCTCAGTTAAGAGTTTCAGCGACACGTCATAAAACACATGCTTCCTCTCATATATGCAAAAAAGAGAAAGCAGGTCTCTCGTAGCAGATAATTGACGTGCTGCATGTAAATCATATTCTTTTATTTCTTTAGTTGGTATTGTGATTGAAAAGCCAGCACTCATGTACACCCTCAGTTTCATTTATGCAAATCAGTTAGAGCTAATGCTGACAATAAATAGGGATATTTGCCTTTTACATAAAAACATTTTGAAATTGTTTAAAGCATTCATCAAATAACCATAAATACACTGTAAAGTCATGAAAACAAAAGTTTGTATGTTACTATGTTACTTATTTTATGAAGTTAATCGGGATTCAACTAATTTTTAGTTATACGCAGTTTAACTTAATATTTTTAGTCTTTAGTTTAATTAATGCAAGTTGAGATGACTACAAAAGTTCTTAGTAAAACTAAAACGTTTAGTTACCAAAAAATGTCGCAGTGTAGGTTGTTTCCTTCAATAATTTTAATATCACAAAGATTAGAAATGTGCTTTCTTATTAGAAAAAACATGTCCCACATTAAATAGTCGTGTCAGTGTTCTGTCATGTCCATGTGCTTCTGTTGTCATCATGTGATCCCTTTGTTCTGTTTCCCGTTATCGTCAGTGTCCATTTGTTTCACCTGTGTTCATCCCTTGTGTCTCATTAGTTTAATCATCACCCTGTCTATTTATACCCTTCTGTGTGTATCCTTCGTGGTCCGGTATTGTATTGTCTTCACCTCGTTGTCCTGTCTGAGTGCCCTGTGCCTTTGTATCCAGTAAGTGTTTATCAATAAATCCGTCTTTTGTTTAATATAGTGTTCCCGTCTCATCATGTCATCCTTAAGCGAGTTGTTACAAGTTGAGTATATTTACAGTACAAATGATAACATAATGAACTGAGGTGTAAAAAATAAGTAAATCAATAATTACATTGAAAATGAAATAATTCAATAATCAAAATCAAGGTGATGTGTTCAATTAACCGAGCTTTTGATTTTAGGCCATATCTTCCATCCCTATGATTTCATGTGATGCTCCTTCCTTAGACAGTGCCTAAAAAAATGAGAAACCACTTGACATAAAACACACTTTCATACCATTTCATATCATAACTTTTCATACCTCTTCACAGAGCAGCTCATATTCAGTGATATCTACTGACCTCATTCTGCGCTAAGGGCATCTTATTCTGTTGAAAATAAGCCCAGATAGTTCTCTGTGTCAGTGTGTGGATCCTGAGGTCAAACAGGCACATTTCGAAACGTTATTGCGATAAGTTCTTGCCTCATAGACGCTTGAGAGAGTGTTGAAGCGAAACATTGAACCTCATTTGTAGAGATTCTTCTCATTTGCAGTTCGGCTTAAGACATCTGCTGTAGCTTTAAGATATACCTCCAGCTACATGACAGCCATCACAGCATTAGCACCCAGTTTCCACATCTTCACTGTGATTCAAGTGTGTATCAGACAGAACTGCCCTCAAAGCATTGGTTTATTTGTGGTTGAAATAACCTTAGCAGACATATGCACTGCATTTCTACTGGAGGTACACGGTAAATGCCTATCTATTGCTATGTGGAATAAACTCACTCTCATCTCTTGTAACAGTAGAAAATGGCAAAAAAAAAAGGAATATAGAATATAGCCAAGAATATAGTTCTGGACTTCACTCAAATTTAGGGTTGAAAAATAATCTAAACACATGAGATAATGTGTAAGATCATAATGCAATGCAGATCATCACCATATTGGAATGATCTTTCTTGACATTTTTGGTATTTTTTTCCCCCTTGTGTATTATAATTACTATTAATTGGTTAGTTCTAGTAACAGTTATGACACATTCACTATCATGTATATTTATTGCAGTTTTTTAAAGACTGATATTGCTTAATGGGCAGCACGGTGGCTCAGTGGTTAGCATTGTTGCCTCACAGCAAGAAGGTCGCTGTTTCGAATCCTGGCTGGGTCAGTTGGCATTTCTGTGTGGAGTTTGCATGTTCTCCCCGTGTTGGCGTGGGTTTCCTCCAGGTGCTCTTGTTTCCCCCACAGTCCAAAGATATGCTGTATCAGTGAAGTGAACTAAATTGGCCGCAGTGTATGAATGTGAACGTGTATGGGTGTTTCCCAGTACTGGGTTGCAGCTTGAAGGGCATCCGCTGTGTAAAACATATGCTAGATAAGTTGGCGGTTCATTGCGCTGTGGCGATCCCTGATGAAGAAAGGGACTAAACTGAAGGAAAATGAATGAATGAATGAATGAATGAATGAATGAATGAATGAATGAATGAATGATATTGCTTAATTGAAAAAAAAACATTAGATAACATAAGATATGTGTCTATATTGTAATACCATTAACATATAATAATAATACCATTAATAGCAATAACAACATAAAATTAGACTGCAGTTTTGTGTAACATTTATGGTTTCTATTGCTGTGGTGTCATTATAATGGTATGAAGAGATGGGTTCATTCCTGGATTAATGGATTAATTAATAAAACAAAATGTTGGATGCCTAGGTTTGAAACGATTGGCTCGCCACTTCTAGTAGCTCATAGTAACATGCATTAGCTACCTATTTGTGAATATTTTTGAGCATATTTGCAATTAGATGATCCACATTGGCTCCATGGTGAACAGTGTTTTTTTTCAATTAGTT
>CAIGQW010054354.1:2850915-2862432 GCA_903798125.1 Danio choprae
TCCATGGTGAACCGTCTTTTTTGCAATTAGTTGATCCACATTGGCTCTATGGTGAATCGTGTTTTTTTTTGCAATTAGTTGATCCACATTGTCATGTTGCACTTAAAGCCTATTTTGAGAATTTAAGCGGGACATTTGAGAAGGGTTTGTTTTCCGGTTCTTTCTTTAGGCTTGGCTTTGTCCCTTTACATCTATATAAATTACATAGATGCTGCTCTGGCTCTATCATGCCTGCAAGACATCTGTTTACTGAATTTCCTTGATGACTGGCTAATCTTAGCTCTAGTGGTTCAACGTTGTTGCTTTTTTTTCTCACTTAAGATGCATAGTCAAGAACACCTTTACTGAGTGTGGTAGGACTTGACCATAATGTAGACAAACTGATCTCCTTCTCGTGTGGAGTTATTACTTTATTACTTTTATTGGTTTTATTACTTTAAGCTTAAGCTGGGCTTTCATGGCTGTAGCATTTTTGGTCATTCTGTGGGTTCTGCTCCATATGAATGCAGGGGCATATATATCAAAAGCAGATGCTTTAACACTCTCTGAGTCATAATGAGAGATGTGCACAGGTGCCTTCCTGCCCTTCTTCTGTGGAGATTTTATTATTACTGTTGTGCGCTCTTATAGGATATGAGTATTGTTTTGTTTTTATTTTCTTCTGAAAAAAGAATTATAATAAGATGCCATTTGAAATATGTATGCAAGAGTCGATTAAAAGGCTATTTATTTTATCCAAAGTCCAAAGGCATTCTTATCGATCGACTTTTGGGATCAGAAAGAACAGACATTGCGTTTGGAGGATTTCTACTAGTTAGGTCTGTGTCCTGGCATGCAGTCAAATGGCTTTGAAACTTTAAAAGGCTAATATACGTTAACATACAATAAAGTGTTTTTCTGGGGAATTAGGGGAGACCTTCGTAAACTTTATAAATGACAAGCCACGGTGACCAATGATTGAAGCCCCCAAAATGCTTTCCAGTAAAGAACATAGCCTTACATTAAGGTTACAAAGGTCCATTGTGCTGCTTTTGAGATGCATTCAAAAGCCATGTGTCACTTGAAGAGATTTTAAAAGTGGTTGCACAGTAGGGAAAAGATCTGGGAAACTTGTGCACCCTGGTCATTGAGAGCCAGGCAATGTGAAGGCAGTCTATTGCAAGTAGGTATCAATGCAGCCCAGAGACCTCCAAGTGGGAGGGAGTTACACCAAAGACTACAGAATACGTAAGACATGTCACTCGTATTGTTTTGAATGGGGAAAAGTGTAACGGTCAATATGATAAATAAAGCCAGCCTTCTAGTACAGGAGCCAATCATTGATCGCTATAGACTGATGATACTCCGGGGGAAGGGCTTACACCAGATGTAAGTTTCTGCAGATTTTGTGTGATGTAGACATTTAGAAATGAAACTAAAGAGACAGTTGTTTAATTGGTAATTCCTAACATGAAATGTAATCGTAAGCTTGGCAAGCAGTTTTGGAGAATGCCCGAGCATACTGCCTGAGAGGTCTTTCAAAGATGGCCGCTGAGTGAAATGATTTGCCTTAAAGAGACTTTGGTTACTCCACAAGTAGGTTGGGTTTAGCGTTGTGGTGGGTGTAGACGTTCATAAAACTCAACAGGTTAATGTGAAGGTTTGTACAACCCACTTGGAGCTCAAGTCCCACCCACTTGGTGCTGACCTGGGTAGGGTTGCACCAGCTGTTCGTAATTTCTTTCTTAAACTGGAATGTAAAGTCCTCACTAGGGGCTTAGTAACTACTAGCTAGTTTGTAACTAAATTTGTTCTCAGTTCAAATCGTAGTAGTTTGTAAGCTCAACGTAAAGTCATGCGTAGTCACATTGAATGAGGTAATATCCAATAAATAGCATTTAAATCGTTAAACTGCTTTAAAATTCTGCAACTAATGCATCTATATATAACTCTCCTATGAAAATGAAATGACAAATTACGTTTTTATGGTACATTAAATTACAGCGAGTCACTAATAACAGACGACACACACACCTGCATCGCAAGCAGTGAATGCACGCGAAATACATATAAAGTTATCAAAACATACTTGATTTTTTTTTATATCCTAGCAGGAAGAAAAACTCAGTCAAAAATAAATTCTCGTTTTAATTACTATTAACACAAAACACTCCTTGATAGAAAATTAAACTCAAAACTCGAAACATATGCGAGATTTGAGAGGAAAATAAGGCTGCGAGTAGAGGAAGATCATTTTTCATTATGATCACGAGGTCCTCTATGTAAAGTAATCTCACGGTCATATCTTCTCTACCGTTGGAACGTAGCGTTATGTTTAAACTAAGTTCGGTGGTGCAACACAAAAATATTAAGTAATGTGTAAGTTGTAACTTAGTGTCCCTTTAAGTCACAACTAGGCTATGTTTTAACTTACGCACTGCTGGTGCAACCAGCCCCTGCTCATTTCCGACCTCTGTAGAGCCAATAGACGAGAAGGGTATAAACAAAGACAGAACCTGGTTTTGACCTCAATCAGGAAAGTTCTATAGATGATTAAAATATTTTTGGGGAAAAAACAATGTTTACTTGACAGAAAATCAAGCCAGCACAATTACCAAGAAAACATTTGAGCAATAAAGATGGAGGTGTGAAGTCCACAGCATGTTGGCTTAATATTGTAATTGCCAGTGCCTTATACATGTTACCCAGGCTATACCCTGAGGTGGAGTTTGAAAAACTAGTATTACCCTACCTGACTTTAGCTTTCTAGTAGCAAGATATGCTCAAATCTCTTATCCATTACCACTTCTCAATGGCTTGAACATAATGACCAAATGTAGCCAGCTGAATCATGCTGGGTTTGATACCAATGCAGACTGATAGGAGAAAGGTCTTTCAGCAGATTCAGAAGCTTGAGAAACTAATTATTGCATGGGGAGCTGAAAAGAAAATATACATTAGTCGCAAATGGACTGGAGGATTCTTTTCGAAAAGGCAGCGCTGTCTTATTTAAAGCCAAAAATGTATCTATTTGTGTGTTTCCCTAGTCATCGAATTAAACTGAAGTCAAATTTGATCATTTAAACTGTAAAAAATGGTGCTTCAAAGGTTGTCCCTGCATATTGCCAATTGCAATTTAATGAGACTTCAGCCAAATGTACATAATATATTATCAAACTCACAATTTATGAAAGTATGAAGTAATCATTAATAATTCATATAAAAAAGGCACCAACTTGTATTGTATCATACTCACAGACATCACCAGGCACAGAAGACATGTGGCTTTTTTTCAGTGGGAATACATGATTCTGTCTGGTTGAAGAGTGCAGTAATGCATCTTCAGAGTTCCTGTGGAATGCCCTGAAGAGGTTCCACAGCAATTAATGCACAGGAATAGCTATTTTTAGAAAGCGGTGGTATAAGTATCACTGTGCAGAATCAAGCAGAGTGGCCTCCAGGCTAGGCCATTTTTGTCATTATAGAATTAAGCGACATCGTGAATATTGCTTATTTTCTAGAAACACTGAGTTATTTATTTGCCTGTTTGCCTTTTTTATTGCAATACCATATAGCATATATTGTAGGACCATATAGGCATGACAGGAAGCAAAGTGGAAAGAGAGAGTGTTATAGTATGTCAGAGTACTGCTCACAGGCATATCAGCTCCAACAAGAACTACAAATATACTTGTTTGTTTGTTTTGTTTGTGTATAATGCCACGAAAGCTTCTATGGCTATTTTTATGGTGACGAAAAAAGCAGTACTGCGGGTATAATTCATATTTATTTAGGTTTTACAATTTATTTTTGCTTACTTATGCTCTAAAACTGCATTTGGATTAACAGTGTTAAAATTGCTTCAAACGAATGAACTGATTAAAAGGCGTTTCTCACAGAATTAAAGCTGACACAATCAAATAAAACAGGCTTGATCGTTAAAGTGCTTTTACAAATAGAGCATGTGGTGGGATCTCCTTCAAGTGTTACAAACCTGTGTGTCATTCTGGAGTGACCGATTCTACAGCGGGTAAAAAACAATCTAGTCACATCGGTTGGAGAATTTATAGGAGTTTCTTTTACCAACGTTATAGCTAATTACATGGAGTTTGTTTCCTATATGTAGATCCTATATGTAGATGATGTTATTAACATATAAACAGATAGTTGGTTTTAGGTCCAAAGGAGGTACTGGAGAAATTTTGATGTTTGTCAATAGTGCTTCTTTTGCATTCCAATCGATTCCACAGTGTCCGAGTAACAAACAAAACCAGATATTAAAATTAAGATCCTCCAATTCCAAAAGTTTGAGATACATCTTTACTAGTGCTGGATGATCATTTATAAAGGACACCATTGCTTGAAGACAGGACTTTGAATCTGTAATTAAAATAGCCTTTGTCCCTCATACTTTATGTATTAATAAGCCAACATAATAGCATTTGCTTCTGCTGTCAAATTTGAACTGATTTTGGGAATTGATATTCCTCTTTTTTGGTGGTTTATTATAAATGCTTGTTCGATTTGGTTCTTTTATTATTTATTATTATATATCCGGTGCGAAGAAATTGTTCAAATATGTTTGTAATAGTCTATATAATATTTGTACAACTGAGAAAGATAATAAACGTTGTGAATTAAGCGTTTATAATAATCAGTGTAGGTTACCTGTTTTGTTTTTTCATTTACATTAATCAGAATCAAAAGGAAATAATTGTTGGTGTGATCAGAAGAATGAATCTGAATAGAAAGATAAAGAGAGCGTGAAGACAGAGATAGATAACATAGGCTCATTCTGAAAACGTAGCCATATACATTTCTGGAGATCGCGAATTATGTAGCTAGAAGTACGTATGGCTGCATTTTGTTTTTGAAACCGCTACGGGGCAGTATGATGCCGTTCCTTTTCACGGTTACCAGCTGACCGCTTACCTCCGTGTGGACGGCTTTCTCGCTGTTAATAGTTTGTCCAGTAGCTCGCCATGTATGTCGGCGGACTTGAGACGCAGATAGGAGTTGACCACGACGACGGGGTTTGAGTTTCAGAAAGCGGGTAAGACAAAAACAGAATCCAAAAAATAAAGTAAACAAGTAAATAACAGGTAAGAATGTGGTAAAATCTGAAATCAGGCGAGAGCTTTTAAAACTTTAGGGTTTAGGGAAGTTGGTGGGTGGGTCAATCAATGCTTTTGAAAACACTATTGGTTGGGTTTAGGGAAAAAGCAGGGTGGGTCAGTCAATCAGTCAGTCAGTCAGTCAGTCAGTCAATCATTCAGTCAGTCAGTTAGTCAGTCGGCAGCAGCCTTTGGCGGATTTATGCAAGAAGAGCAAGCGTGAGTGGCAGAAATTTGAGATCTCAAAAAGTCTACACTGCAATTTGAATTCACAAAAACAAAAATAACTGAAATTATAAATAAAACGCTTATATTACTTTTACATTTTATGCATTTGACACTTTAATGCAAAGCAACTTACATTGCATTGAAGATGCACATTTTTTACACAAGTTTTTGGCTTTTTCTTGGATTCAAAGCCACAACCTTGCTGTTGTTACCACCACAAGAAAGTGTCTGGTGCACATGGAAAGGAAAGAGTACGTGTCTCACAGGTGGTTAATCAAGCCCACTCATGAATGTGAAGCTCACCCAGGATTGCACAATGTTATCCAGGAATATAGAGTGTTTACAGTGCATCTGGAAAGTATTCATAGCGCTTTACTTTTTCCACATTTTTTATGTTACAGCCTTATTCCAAAATGGATTAAATTAATTTATTTCCTCAAAATTCTACACACATACCCCATAATGACAATGTGAAAAAAATATTTTTTGAAATTGTTGCAAATTTATTAAAAATAAAAACCTGAAAAATCACATGTCTTTGCTGTGAAGCTCTAAATTAAGCTCAGGTACATTCTGTTTCCACTGATTATTCTTGAGATGTTTCAGCAGCTTAATTGGACTTCACCTGTGGTAAATTCAGTTGATTGGACATGATTGGAAAAGGCATACGACTGTCTATATAAGGTCCCAGGGTTGACAGTGTATGTCAAAGCACAAACCAAGCATGAAGACAAAGGAATTGTCTGTAGACTTCAGAGACAAGATTGTCTCGAGGCACAAAGCTGCAGAAGGGTACAGAAAAATTTCTGCTGCTCTGAAAGTTCCAATGAGCACAGTAGCCTCCATCATCTGTAAGTGGAAGATGTTTGGAACCACCAGGACTCTTCCTAGAGCTGGCCGGCCATCTAAGCTGAGTGATTGGGGAAGAAGGGCCTTAGTCGGGGATGTGATTAATAACCTGATGATCACTCTTTCTGAGCTCCAGCATTCTTCTGTGGAGAGAGGAGAACCTTACAGAAGAACAACCATCTGTGCAGCAATCCACCAATCAGGCCTGTATGGTAGAGTGGCCAGACAGAAGACACTCCTTAGTAAACGGCACATAGCAGCCTGCCTGGAATTTACCAAAAGGCATCTGAAGGACTCTCAGACCAAAAGAAACAAAATTCTCTGGTCACTTTGGAGTGAATGCCAGGCGTTACGTTTGGAGAAAACCAGGCACCGCTCATCACCAGGCTAATACCATCCCTACAGTGAAGCATGGTGGTGGCAGCATCATGCTGTGGGGATGTTTTTCAGCAGCAGGAACTGGAAAACTACTCAGAATAGAGGGAAAGATGAATGCAGCAATGTACAGAGACATCCTAAATAAAAACCTGCTTCAGAGTGCTCTTGACCTCAGACTGGGGCGACGGTTCATCTTCCGGCAGGACAATGACCCAAAGCACACCGCCAAAATATCAATGGAGTGGCTTCACAACAACTCAGTGAATGTCCTTGAGTGGCCCAGCCAGAGCCCAGACCTAAATCCTATTGAACATCTCTGGAGAGATCTGAAAACGGCTGTAAACCGTCGCTTCCCATCCAACCTGATAGAGCTTGAGAGGTACTGCAAAGAGGAATGGGCAAAAATTCCCAAAGACTGGTGTGCCAAGCTTGTGGCATCATATTCAAAAAGACTTGAGGCTGTAATTGCTGCCAAAGGTGCATCAACAAAGTATTGAGCAAAGGCTGTGAATACTTATGTACATGTGATTTTTCAGTTTTTTTATTTTTTATAAATTTGCAACAATTTCAAAAAATCTTTTTTCACATTGTCATTATGGGGTATTGTGTGTAGAATTTTGAGGAAATAAATTAATTTAATACATTTTGGAATAAGGCTGTAACATGAAAAAATGTGGAAAAAGAAAAGTATGTGCCTCCTACAGATGGTCTGTTAAGTCCTTTCAGCTGCATGAAGCACACTCAGAATTGCACAATGTTATCCCAGGATTATGGAGTGTCTATAAGAAAGTGTCTGGTGCATATGAAGAGGAAAGCATGTGCCTCCTACAGATGGTTTGTTAAGTCCATTCAGCTGCGTGAAGCACACTCAGAATTGCACCATGTTATCCCAGGAACATGTAGTGTTTATAAGAAAGTGTCCGGTGCATCTGGAAAGAAAAAGGAGTGAACATATAATCAAAGTTTACCCTGATGACAAATCTATCTTAAATGTAGTTTCAGGCTGGTTTGCGTATAAAATACACTGTGTACTGGTAAAAAGTGTTCACATCCTCCTACAACTCAGTTACAACAGGTACTTTTCAGAGATTGAGACTTGTGCCATATTACTACTGTACCCCTTGACCGTCATATTCAATAGATTCATAGCTATGTAAAGATCTCCAAGTAGAACATCTTGTGTTGTGATCTCAGAATTACGAGACGACATGCACAGAGCTTGCACAGAGCATTTGCAGGGTATGTTTTTTTGAGGGATATGACCTTAATATGATGGGCCTCACAGTGGCGCAGTGGGTAGCACGTTCGCCTCACAGCAAGAAGGTTGCTGATCGCTGGTTCGAGCCTCGGCTGGGTCAGTTGGCGTTTCTGTGTGGAGTTTGCATGTTCTCCCTGTGTTGGCGTGGGTTTCCTCCGGGTGCTCCAGTTTCCCCCACAAGTCCAAAGACATGCGGTATAGGTAAATTGGATAAGCTAAATTGTCCGTAGTGCATGAGTGTGAATGGGTGTGTATGGATGTTTCCCAGAGATGGGTTGCAGCTGGAAGGGCATCCGCTGCGTAAAACATATGCTGGATAAGTTGGCGGTTCATTCCGCTGTGGCGACCCCAGATTAATAAAGGGACTAAGCGGAAATGAAAATGAATGAATGAATGACCTTAATATGATAATGGTCAGCAAGGCCTCTTTTATGTCTCAGTATCATTTATCTGAAATGTTGAGAACATTTGCCATTTGAAAGGAGCTTCGGATGGATAGTCACGTGCTGCACAGGAGCCGGTCCCTGCAAAGGCGATCCATAGCAGACTATGAACAGGTGTTAAATGAAATCTAGACAGCCAAACAAATACTGTGGAGACCCAGTCTGACATCTCTCCATCATGCTGCTGTGTAGGAGGAACAGGATGATTGAATCATCTGTGCTCCCTGAGGCCGCTGAGTCATGCGGGTTACCCAGCTGGGTCACTCTATCGCCCAAATGCTGTTTACAGTGAGCAACTGGGAATGAAAGGCCACTGACAACAGCAGTAAACAACAGATAATAGTGTGTTTTTTTAATGCTTAACATGCTTTACACAAAATCTTATACCCCGTTTGTATTTTAACACATTTTCTCACTAACCTGGGTATTTGGTTGGGTTGCAGAATCTCTCGTTCAGTATAGCCTTTTAGATTATTATAAATGTATGCATTTTCTTTCTCTATAATTAGGGCCAAATCTAAGCTACCTGTTTTAGGTTAAATTCGAAGCATCAAAAATTCAACCTCAGGAGAGACAATGCATTTTAGAGGCATTTTATGGTTCACATAATCAGAAAAGGCTTATGCACAGTGGCAGGCAATCAGATTGAATTTCCTCAGAAGTTTATGAGAACAGGCAAGGAAACCTCAGATCCACCCCAAAAAACGTCATACCTTTCACTTTGTTACGCAGTTTCAGATAAGCACCATTATCTTTTACAATGTTTATTGCATTCTTTGTTTGCTTGCATGCTCATTCATTCATTCATTCATTCATTCATTCATTCATTCATGTTGGATTTTGCTGTTTAAAAAAATAATATATAAAATAAAAACGCCATTTCCCCCTATGTATTCTTAGACCATCACTGATTGTTGAAGATGTTTTATGCTATCAATTATTAAAATCATGTATTGCTCTCTGTGTACAATAACATCAAGCAGTTGTATAATTTAAATAATATTCATGCAGAGCCAACAACACTCACACATCAAGAAATGTTGGAATAGGCTGTATTTTACAAAAAAAGAGAGAAAGTTTTCATAGTTGCAGTAGGAGGATTTAATAAACAATAGAATTAAAGGACAAAGGGAAAACAAAACATCAACTTTCAACTGAAATACACAGGCTTAAGAACTCGTCATTTTTAAGAACTGCCAAATAAGAAATGAAACAGAGTGTGTATGTATGTACTGTATGTTTGTATGTATGACTAAACTTACCATCTTCTAAACCATGTACTCTGGGTTGATTAATGCCAAACCTGCTTACTCAAAGTATGTTGGTTTCAAAACCACTCCTGGAAGTAAGTTCAGTTAACTCTGAGTATGTTAACCCTGAGCACAAACGACATTCTCAAAAGAACCATGAGATGGAAATATTTAAATAGACCAATTGTGCAAAAATCACTTGTGAATATAGCCACCCTCTAATGGTAAAAATTCATTCATGCTCATTCATTCATTCATTCATTTTCTTTTCGGCTTAGTCCCTTTATTAATCTGGGGTCGCCACAGCGGAATGAACCGTCAACTTATCCAGCATATGTTTTACGCAGCGGATGCCCTTCCAGCTGCAACCCATCACTGGGAACCATCCACACACACCCATTCACACTCATACACTACGGACAATTTAGCCTACCCAATTCACCTATACTGCATGTCTTTGGACTTGTGGGGGAAACCGGAGCACCTGGAGGAAACCCACGCAAACACAGGGAGAACATGCAAACTCCACACGGAAACGCCAACTGACTCAGCCGGGGCTCAAACCAGCGACCTTCTTGCTGTGAGGCGATTGTGCTACCCACTGCGCCACCGTGCTGCCCTTCATTTATGCTATTTTTATAATCATCCTTCATAAAAACAGCCTGCAGAAACACTTTGACATTCTCCCTGTGTACATGTACTGAGGAAAGCTCTCTTCCTCATTAGCATAAACAGCCCTGAGTGAGAAGCAGTCGCCCGCCATTCGAGTTTTTGTGCCATACTTGCTGAAGATACTGTCAGCGACTAAGAGGTATTATAAATGTGAAGATTTTTTTGGATGACAAATGAACTTTGTAATCTCAAATAGACTACCTTCTTCTTATCTTATGGCATTTTTATTTCTTGAACAAAGATTAGACATGTTTTGTTAGACATGTTTTAAATCTGCTGCTATGCTGATGCATCGGGGTTTGTTACTCCGCCTTCTTTTGAAAAAGAGTGCTGGGAGCACAATCTCATTTAAATTTAAAGCGACAGTCATCAACTTCTACAAGGGGCCGTTTTTAAGAGTTATAAACTATTATTTGTGTGGTATTTTGAGCTGAATCTTCACATATACACTTCAGTGACATCAAAGACTTATTTTAATTCTTGTAAAACAGGGCATAATAGGTCCCCTTTAAAGATTTAAAGAAAGGTATTTTTCAGACAAAGTAATTATAATACAATTACTTAAATTAAATGTTAATGATGTATCGAGTATTGATTCATTAATTACTTTTTTGACGTAACTTACCCAACTGGGGTGGCACGGTGGTGTAGTGGGTAGCGCTGTCACCTCACAGCAAGAAGGTCGCTGTGTACACGCACACACACACACACACGCACACACACACACGCACACACACGCGCACACACACACACACACACACACACACACACACACACACACACACAAGCACGCATGCAGGCACGCACGCACACACTGTATAACTCAGTGGTTAACTAACCCTGAAACATAAGTTGCTATGGCAGTTTACATCTCCTGAGTTTTTGGAATCTATCCGATTACATATCCTTAAACTTGTTGTAATACTCCCCAGGAGAGCATGATGAGTAACTCAACACAGGAAACTGAATCAAACAAAAGACACATGGGGACACAGTAACAGATGTTCAAAATTCTACTTTTCGGTGTGTTTTATAACAGTTAAGCACAGCTCAATGACATGGAAAATTGAACTTAGTAATCAGTAATGAGCAAAATGGTAAGTCATGATATACACAAAGAGAGCTTGGATATTGTTTAACCTATTACATAGTGTGTAAGTCGAAGCTTAGTATGTGTTTGGTTTTTAACATGCTGATATTTTATGTTTTTTTGGTTTGTTTTTTATTATTCATTCAAAATGAATTGAAAATAATAGCAAATAAAATTAAACAATCAAGCAATACAAACATTTATTTATTTATTTATTTATTTATTTATTTATTTATTTATTTATTTATTTATTTAT
>CAIGQW010054354.1:2923813-2942398 GCA_903798125.1 Danio choprae
ACACACACACACACACACACACACACACAAACTCACCGGCCACTTTATTAGGTACACCTGTCCAACTGCTCGTTAACACAAATTTCTAATCAGCCAATCACATATTAGCAACTCAATGCATTTAGGTATGTAGACATGGTCAAGAAGATCTGCTGCAGTGCAAACCGAGCATCAGAATGGGGAAAAAAGGTGATTTAAGTGACTATGAATGTGGCATGGTTGTTGATGCCAGATGGGCTGGTCTAAGTATTTCAGAAACTGCAGATCTACTGAGATCGTCATGCTTAACAATCTCTAGGGTTTACAGAAAATGTTCAGAAAAAGAGAAAATGTCCAGTGAGCGGCAGTTCTGTGGGCGCAAGTGTCTTGTTGATGTCAGAGGAGAATGGCCAGACTAGTTTGAGCTAAAAGAAAGGCAACTCAAATAACCACTCGTTACAACCGAGGTAGGCAGAAGAGCATCTCCGAACCTTGAGGCGGATTGGCTACAGCAGCAGAAGACCACACCGGGTGTCACTCCTGTCAGCTAAGAACAGGAAACTGAGGCTACAATTGAGGCACAATATTTATTTTTTATTTTTTTACTTTTATTTTTCCTTCTCTATGGGAAATACAGGAATGAATGTAAAAAATTATATCCATTTAGTTTTCCCTAGAGCAGTATATGCATGGACCCTGTACATTGTTATAAAAGAAAACCCTCCATGATTTGAAACGTGCAATGAAATGTAACCGGAGCAATGTATTTTATGTTTTGCAAAAATGTAGGCAGAGACACATATTTCCAACAGGCCTGACTTGTATTTAGCATGTTGATTTTGCACTTCGGGTGGCAATAAGGAAAATATTATCACTGCAACTAAATGTTATGATACATAGTGGCCTTTCTAATTATTTTGTTTATCACTAATGCCCATAACATCAAGTGGTTCAACTTACACTTTCTTTGACCAAAACACACTTAAAAAGAGACTTTACATTTACTAGATGGCCTGTTACATCCATAGAGCTAAAAGTGCTAACTGAAATGTGATAGACGTATAGCCTACAACAAGTTTAACAGTATATCATTTAACAGTTAATCTGGCTTTAAAGGACCAACAAACATTATTTGAAAAAAAAGAAAGAAAAGAAAATCATATTCATCTCTACAATTCATTGTACATTGTTGGATTAATATCCCAATAAAACCTCTCATTATGAAACCTTCTCTAACACGTATTGCAAAAATATGAGCATGAATCACGATTGGAAAGCAAATAGCAGTGGTGTTTTGTAACAAGTGTGGATGTACAGAAATGGAGATTGTAAATAGCTGGAAGAGATTATTTAATTATTAACCTCTTCACTTGAAAAACTGATGGCCCCAGAATTCTGTTGCTCTACATTCACTGCATGCTAAAACCTCACTCTTATTTGATGTTGAAAACTGCATCAGTATTTAAAACTTTAAGACTCCAGTTTTAGTGTTCGACCAATATGTATCATAAAATTTAGTTGCAGTGATAATATTTTCTTTATTGCCTTCAGAAGTGCAAAATCAACATGCTAAATACAACCTAGGCCTATTGGAAATATGTCAGCCTCAGCCTACTTTTTTGCAAAACATAAAATACATTGCTCTGAGTACGCTTCGTTGCACATTTCAGATGACAAATACTGTAGAGGGCGCTGTGTATATTGATGCAAATCAGAAATATGCTTTTTAGGGTTTGTTTTGGTGTACATTTTAGATACATGTCCTTCTTGTACACTTCCATGAGAATGCGGGGCTTGTCATACACATCACCTAGCAAACCATTGACTTATATCCTTCCATAAACCCAACTATTAGTGTTTTGAAAGAGAAAAGTATACTGCAATCAAGCAGTTTTACCTTGATTTTACATTGCCTTTATCTTTATTATTATAATTTTTTTGGAACCGTGCTTCATCTGTGCACTCTCCATCACAAGTACAACGTTACAAATCACCCCCCCCCCCCCCCCAAAAAAAATGGTAAAAATCAGGCTGCTGTGAGGGCTTTTCTTTTTCTGGTTTGTTTTTTAAAACACTGTCGGTTGGGTTTAGGGAAGTGGGTGGGTGGGCGGGTCAATTGATGCTTTTGAAACACTATTGGTTGGGTTTAGAGAAGGAGGAGGGTGGGTCAGTCAATCAGTCAGTCAGTCAATCAGACAGTCAGTCAGTCAGTCAGTCGAGAGCAGCCTCTGGTGGATTTACGCGAGAAGAGCAGGCGCGAATGGCACTCGTGAGAGAAATTTGAGATCTCAAAATGCATACACAGCGGCCTCTGGTGGATTCGCAAAAACGGCAAAAAACGTACCTCCTGGAACATATTTTGAGCTCTCCAGAAATGTATATAGAGCTACGTTTTCAGCCTGGGTTGGTTTCAGGTGTATGTACATCATGATAGCAAAAAAGGACAATCTTAATCTCCATTTAATGGTGTTTTTCAGAGAAGAGGGATTGACTCTGTATACGTGTTACTGCCACCTTTCATAAAAAGATTAAAAACATGACCAAAATATGGGAAAATACTTTAACAGGATGATAGTTGGATATAATGGTAAAATGTGAGAGAATCCCAGGAAAAATGGGAGGGTTGTCAGGTTTGAACTGAATCTGGCGTGCAGCGAGTCAAAGCCACTCAATACATGTCAGATGACCAACGAGATGCTCGAAACCCCACGCTAAGGGCCATAACCCTCTCTGCATTTCCATACTGATTAGTCTTTGATAAGATGGTGAAGTGCGAGTCATTTCAGGAGAATGTTACACCCCAGGCGTCCCGGTACAACCAGCCTCCATTTACACCTGTCTGAAGATACATGTTCACTACAAGCTATTCATCCACACTTTAGAAGAATTATAAACAAGCTATCAGACGTACGTCAGCATTGAAATTGCATATCAGCACAAAGTGTTTGGTGGGCTGCTGTTCTGATATTGACTTTTTGTGCCCCTTAAGCTTTCATAGCTGAAATTGCCATACTGCTTGGTAATAGAGCAAGCCACCATACTGTAAGCAGGTCAGGCAATTATTACTGGAGAGGGCACAAGGCCTCGTGATAGATTTTACATTAGGAACTGAAAATTGCAGTTCCATTTGATAGAGAAGCAGTGAATATAAAAAAAAACAAACAAAGCAAAACTGTTGAACCAGCAAAGTAATGTTTTGGACAAAAACTCCGTCATTCATTTTTCACCCTCATGTTTGTTGTTTGCTGTCACCCTCATTGTTGCTTTTCCATTACAACAAGATATCTTTAGTAGGGTCTCACGGTGGCGCAGTGGATAGCACAATCGCCTCACAGCAAGAAGGTCGCTGGTTCGAGCCTCGGCTGGGTCAGTTGGCATTTCTGTGTGGAGTTTGCATGTTCTCCTCGTGTTTGCGTGGGTTTCCTCCGGGTGCTCCGGTTTCCCCCACAAGTCCAAAGACATGCGGTATAGGTGAATTGGGTAAGCTAAATTGTCAGTAGTGTATGTGTGTGAATGAGTGTGTTTGGATGTTTCCCAGTGATGGGTTGCAGCTGGAAGGGCATCCGCTGCGTAAAACATATGCTGGATAAGTTGGCGGTTCATTCCGCTGTGGCGACCCCAGATTAATAAAGGGACTAAGCCGAAATGAAAATGAATGAATTAATATCTTCAGTAAACAATAGTTAATACAATGTTTTTCTCTATGAATTTTGTATGTCATCCTTAATTAACACACCTGATTCAGATCATTACCCCTTATTTCCAGCGCATATGTCTGTGGTGCATTACAGCTTTGACACTGTAGTCAATGCTTGTGTTTATACCACATTTCAGAAGAGTCCTCGCTGATTTACTACAGACAGTCTATTTTTGACAGCTACTGCGTCCAAGCTGCGCAGTTCAAAAAAAAAAAAAGAGTATGTGTTTTAAATGACTAAATCACAGCTAAATCTTTTATCCTTGTTGTTTATAATTGGACTTTTAAGTGTTTTAACTTTGTATGTAGGCTACAGCACAGCAAAGTAGAATGTAGCAATAAACACAACAACAAACCAGATATTTTTGAGTGTAGCACAGAATTTTGTCAACAAATGGAGTTTTCAATTCTTCTTGGTTTTAATAAGATAGGCAAGAGTAAACCTGTCATGGTGGCATAGTAGGTAGCACGATCGCCTCACAGCAAGAAGGTCGCTGATTCGAGCCCCGGCTAGGTCAGTTGGCATTTCTGTGAGGAGTTTGCATGTTCTCCCCGTGTTTGCATGGGTTTCTGCCGAGTGCTCCGGTTTCCCCCACAAGTCCAAAGACATGCGGTATAGGTGAATTGAATAAGCTAAATTGTCCGTAGTGTATGTGTGTGAGTGCAAGAGTGTATGGGTGTTTCCCAGTGTTGGGCAGTGTTGTATTGTCTACGTGTTGATGTATTGTCAGCCCGTCATCCTGATTGTCTTCCCATGTTGTCTTCACCCCAAGATTCCTGTATGTCGATGTTCCCGTGAGTGTTTGTTAAATAAATTTGTGTTTTGTTTAATCTCGCGTTCCTGTGCCTTCATGTACCTAGTCAAGCATGACACCAATGGCCATAGTATTATTAATAATTCTTAGTAATAAATGAAATGTTAGAGGCCACTCATGTCCAATGTCCGTACAGTAATTACGACAGCACTTGAAGGCAGCATTAATATATATACATCACCGGCCACTTTATTAGGTACACCTGTCCAACTGCTTGTTAACGCAAATTTCTAATTAGTCAATCACATGGCAGCGACCCAATGCATTTAGGTATGTAGACATGGTCAAGACTATCTGCTGCAGTTCAAACCGAGCATCAGAATGGGGAAGAAAGGGGATTTAAGTGACTTTGAACGTGGCATGGTTGTTGGTGCCAGACAGGCTGGTCTGAGTATTTCAGAAACTGCTGATCTACTGGGATTTTCCAGCACAACCATTTCTAGGGTTTACAGAAAATGGTCAGAAAAAGAGAAAATATCCAGTAAGCAGCAGTTCTGTGGGCGCAAATGCCTTGTTGAGGTCAGAGGAGAATGGCCAGACTGGTTTGATCTGATAGAAAGGCACCAGTAACTCAAATAACCACTCATTACAACCGAGGTATGCAGAACAGAAGAGCCGACGAATCTGCAGCAACTGCTTGATGCTATCATGTCAATTTGAACTAAAATCCCTGAGGAATAGTTCCAGTACTTTGTTAAATCTATGCCACGAAGGATTAAGGCAGTTCTGAAGGCAAAAGGTCGTCCAACTCAGTACTACTAAGGTGTACCTAATAAAGTGGCCAGTGAGTGTATGTAAATAAAAATACAATTAGAAAATGCTAAAATGAATATGAACCAAAATTCATGCATTCTGTAGAAGTGTTTTAAACCATTGGTTCATATCGTTAAAAACAACAACAACTAAACCTTATTGTAAAGTGTTACCACAAACGTCTTCATACATAACATTAAACATTAAGGACACAAATGTTAGTGTCTTTTTTTAATCATGCGATGTGGCCTTTCGCTAAGCATCTGAGGTGTCTGTGATGCCGTGAGTAATATCTTGATCTTGAGTTAGTGTTTTGTTGAAAAGTTCACTAATGCCCTCTTGCTGTGCATACACAATGTCTGCTCTTTTCTGACCGGCCTCCATTTTTAGAACTTCTTTCCCCCTCATCCATATGCAAACATTTAGGATTCGGTACAAGAGCTTTTTTGCCGAGGCGCTCACCGTGATGCGCTTTACAACATAACAAGAATTAGCATGACAAGCAAGGCGTATCCTGTCCAATTACACCGTGGCGTCGCACTCAATAACCGATAAATTAATCATTCAAGACAAGTGCGTTATATGCAAAATGACTCAAGGCGGGCATATGGCTGCCTGTTTATGTAACATGTAACCTGCGAGCCCCGGCTCACTGTTTCTGCTTCAGACGCATCACACGAAGGCAGCAGACCAAACTAATCCACTACACTCCTGCTTATCTAGTGTGCATATGAGTGTGCGTGCGATTTCAAGCCCTTTAAAGTCAGCTCTCTTCCTGGCCAGCCATGTGTGATATCGCTTTCTCTCTCCATCTTTCTCACTTTTTTTTTTTCTTCCTTCAATGCTTGGCTGCAGAATTCATCAGGCCGAGCGTATATAACAAAATCCATGCCGTAAATGTGTGATTGTGACAGCGCTTGACATAAATCGGCGGTGGCAGATTTTGAATGTGAAAGATATTTATGTGATGGGAGGCGGGCGCAGTGATGAGTCAGTGTCCGCGCACAAACACCCCTGTAATTGCTCATAAATTACAGCGCTCCGTGCTGATAGGTGGCCATGACTTTGATGAGTTTCATCTTTCTATCAACGTGAAATATTGGAATGCAGCAAGCTTGCGGTTAATGTCATGCGGAGGTAAATGGCTTTGTTGCTCTTTGGAGACGGCTGTGCATTTTCATGGGAAGAGCACGTTTCAGTGGTTGTTTCTTTGGCCGTCGAGTGGCTTCACATAAGCACTTCCTTTGGGACATTACAGAATATTTCAACATGTTGTTGTTTTTTTTATTATTATTTTTTAATAATGACTTGAACAAACCCCTAAACATTATCATGAAGGCTGCTGGAACAGAAATTGTGCTGGTTGTGGTGCAGGATTATTAGTTGAATGATATGTTGACTGATTCTTCAAATCATATACAGTTGAAGGGAAAACCTTTTTCATATATTCAAAATCCCGCTCTTTTTTTAAATTGATTTATTTCAAGGTCAATATTATTGCCATTTTCTTTTTAATTGGCTACAGAACTAACCAATGTTGTCCAATGACTTGCCTGATTAAGCTAACTGGCCTTGTTAACCTATTAATATTTAATTTTAAAATATTATCCTATTATGGTAAATGTGTTATTAAATCTGTCATGTTTAAGAATGTTTTGAAAAATTGAATGTGTCTTTCCATTCAACAGTACTCGGGAAATATTTGACAAATGTTATGAAAAAAAATGCAACCTAAAAAATGCAAAATCTAGCCTGTATATTATTTTTATCTAGCTTGTGTGTTTTTTATAATAATAATAATACTAGTAGTAGTAGTAGTTGTTGTTGTATAATTATTTTGGGTTACACTTTATTTTAAGGTGTCCTTGTTACATATGTTATATATACAGTATATACTACTGTAGTAATTACAATTAATAATGCATAATTACATGCAAGTAACCCTAAACCTACAGGAATCCAGTCTGTAACCCTAACCATATACAAAAACCTTATATGCATATACATAAAATATATACCTAATAAACATATACCAAACTTTAGACAAGTAATTAATTACCCAGTAGGTAAATAAATAGTTATACTGTAACAATGCACTTTGAAATAAATAATAACAATAATAATAATAATAATAATAATAATAATAATAATAATAATAATGATGATAATAACACTAATAACAACAACAACAACAACAACAACAACAACAACAACAACAACAACAACAACAATAATAATAATTATTATTATTATTATTATTATTATTATTATTATTATTATTATATATTTTTTATTTTTTTTATTTTTATTTTTTGGTGGGGGTAATACTTTATTTGTTACATATGTCATATGTACTGTAGTATTTACAGTTAATTATACATACTTACATGCAGCTAACCCTAAACATAACCCTAACCATATAGTAAGTACAATTAATTAATTTGTCAGGACAGGCTCAGTAGTTAAACAAATAGTTACACTGTAACAAAGACATATTAAACTTAAGTATGGCCTTATTATTATTATTATTATTATTATTATTATTATTATTATTATTATTATTATTATATAAGAGAAAACTGTATGCAAGTTCTGCCCTTTCGATGATCCCATCTCAGAGTTTCAGAGAGTAAAGATATGAATGTGGCAAAGAGGAGGAAGCTTGTAGCCTAGTCTGCATTAGTCATTACTGAGTCACTACTTAGGAACATGTTGTTTACCTGTGGTTTGTTGCCACAGGATTTGATTTGTGAAGCAAATTTTCAGGGCTCACAAAATCAGTAGCCTAATGTCCTGGGGATATATTTTGTTTTCCAGTTAGGCATGTATTGTATCACCACCCCTGCCCGAAGGGTTTGTCTTAAAGTTATAGTTCACCCAAAAATGGTAATGTACTCACTATTTACTCAGCTTCAAGTGGTTCCAAACCTTTTTGAGTTTCTTTATTCTGTTTAACACAAAAGAAGGTATTTTGAAGAATGCAGAAAACCTGTAACATATATATACATATATATACATATATATGTATATATATACATTCATTTTCTTTTTGGCTTAGTCCCTTTATTAATCTGGGGTTGCCACAGCGGAATGAACAACCATCTTATCCAGCATATGTTTTAAGCAGCAGATGCCCTTCCAGCTGCAACCCATCACTGGGAAACATTCACACACACCCATTCACACTCATACACTACGGACCATTTAGCTTACCAAATTCACCTATACTGCATGTCTTTGGACTTGTGGGGGAAACCGGAGCACCCGGAGGAAACCCATGCAAACTCGGGGAGAACATGCAAACTCCACACAGAAACGCCAACTGACCCAGCTGGGGCTCGAACCAGCAACCTTCTTGCTGTAAGGCGATTGTGCTACCCACTGCACCACCATGAAGCCCTGCATCAAATTTCAGCCACACAAATTTAAGCGAACCAATGCTTTTATTTTTAAGAGCTGCCATGAAGACCTTTAAGCCTCTGTGACAAATTCTGTGACATCCGTGATATAGCAAAGTCCATTTTTATGACTGGATTCCATGATTCCATCCACATTTTCCAGATCATGGAGGCCATAAATCACATTTTTTATATATCTTTCCTTTCCCTGGAAATTAAACTCATGACCTTGCCGTTTTTTGCGCCATGCACTACTGAACGAGATACAGAAAGACGGGATTGTCTATCCACCTTTTTTCCTACATCCCATGAAGCACTGGGTGAATCTATGTGTAACTTCTGTTATATTGTAAACAATTAGTAATCAAAAAAATAGTATAGTAATGTGGCATTATTTTTCTCACAGTACATCCATCCAGTATTAAAAGGGAGCTTATTAGAATTAACAAATTACTTTCATCAGTCCATGAATAACCCTAAAAACCACAAACCAGTCTTTCAGCAGCAATACCGGAGTATTATATATTTACTTTTTTTGTACTGTACTGTTGGGAATACAAAGAGGAAATAATCTGTGATCGTAAGTGATCCATGATCTCTAATGCCATTACTCAACTCAAACGCTTTTTTATGTCATGTTTAAACACCAAGTAATCTTTTTTTTTTTTTTTTAATGGGTAAAAATAAAGCACAAAGCTAAGCATACCCCTAACTCAGGTTTCACTGTGTACATGGATGATCTGTAGCACAATGTTGTCATTTGTTTTATTTCTTTCAAATGGAAGTTCTTCGATATAGAAGTGCAAATAATTGTAAACCCACATGCATGAAACCCAGATGAAAAGAAAAACAATAGTAATTTATGGTAGTTTATTAACCATACTATAGTAAAGTGAATTGTACTATACACCTGTTTATTACAGTATTTACAGCTCTGTTAATAAATGCTACAGCCTACTATTAACTACAGTGCATTCGGAACGTATTCATAGCGCTTTACTTTTTCCACATTTTGTTATGTTACAGCTTTATTCCAAAATAGATTAAATTAATTTGTTTCCTCAAAATTCACCACACAATACCTCATAATGACAATGTGAAAAAATGTTTTTTTAAATTGTTGCAAATTTATTAAAAATAAAAAACCTGAAAAATCACACGTACATCAGTATTCACAGCCTTTGCCGTGAAGCTCTAAATTGAGCTCAGGTAAATTCTGATCATTCTTGAGATGTTTCAGCAGCTTAATTGGAGTTCACCTGTGGTAAATTCAGTTGATTGGACATGACTGGAAAAGGCAAACACCTGTCTATATAAGGTCCCAGGGTTGACAGTGCATGTCAAAGCACAAACCAAGCATGAAGACAAGGGAATTGTCTGTAGACCTCCGAGACAGGATTGTCTCAAGGCACAAGTCTGGGGAAGGTTACAGAAAAATGTCTGCTGCTCTGAAAGTTCGAATAAGCATAGTGGCCTCCATCATCCATAAGTGGAAGATGTTTGGAACCACCAGGACTCTTCCTAGAGCTGCCCGGCCATCTAAGCTGAGTGATTGGGGGAGAAGGGCCTTCCAATACACCAATAACCCGATGGTCACTCTGTCTGAGCTTTCTTCTGTGGAGAGAGGAGAACCTTACAGAAGTACAACCATCTGTGCAGCAATTCACCAATCAGGCCTGGATGGTAGAGTGGCCAGACGGACGCCACTCCTTAGTAAAGGGCACATAGCAGCCCACTTGAAATTTGCCAGAAGGCATCTGAAGGACTCTCAGACCATAAGAAACAAAATTCTCTGTTCTCTTTTGAGTGAATGCCAGGCGTTACGTTTGAAGAAAATCAGGCACCGCTCATCCCCTGGCTAATACTATCCCTACAGTGAAGTATAGTGGTGGCAGCATCATGCTGTGGGGATGTTTTTCATTAGCAGGAACTGGAAGACCAGTCAGGATAGTGGGAAAGATGAATGCAGCAATGTACAGAGACATCCTGAATGAAAACCTGCTTCAGAGTGCTCTTGATCTCAGACTAAGGTGACGGTTCATCTTCCAGCAGGACAATGACCCAAAGCACACCGCCAAAATATCAATGGAGTGGCTTCTCTGTGAATGTCTTTGAGTGGCCCAGCTAGAGCCCAGACCTAAATCCTATTGAACATCTCTGGAGAGATCTGAAAATGGCTGTACACCATCATTTCCCATCCAACCTGATAGAGCTTGATAGGTACTGTAAAGAGGAATGGGCAAAAATTCCCAAAGACAGGTGTGCCAAGCTTGTGGCATCATATTCAAAAAGACTTGAGGTTGTATTGAGCCAAGGCTGTGAATACTTATGTACATGTGATTTTTCAGGTTTTTATTTTTAATAAATTTGCAACAATTTCAAAAAATCTTTTTTCACATTGTCATTATGGGGTATTGTGTGTAGAATTTTGAGGAAATAAATGCATTTAATCCATTTGAAATAAGGCTGTAACATAAAAAACTGTGGATAAAGTGACGCGCTATGAATACTTTCCGGATGCACGGTATATTGAACAGATAAACTGTAATACATAGTAGGGTTTGTTTTTACTACTGTAAACTGTGGTGTATTGTAGTATTGTGTATTGTAGTAACCATATGTTATAGTTGTATAAGCACAGTATTGGAGAGAAAGTCAAAAATGTTTGATTGTCACGTGATTTATGTAACCTAAATTTTTTCCAGGTAGTTCTTCGCAGTTAATTCAGATAATGTTAGATAAAGTTAAAACATATACAATCTTATTTTTAAAAATGTTGTACCTTTCAAAAGTGCAAAACCAGCCATATTAAGCTGAAACTCGGCTGTAAGTTCTAACTTTCATGAACTAGTGAGAGGCTCTATGAGCTGCCGTTGCTGTTTAATGATAAAATAAAAATGTTCCATTGGAGTCAATGGAGTTGTTTCAGCTCTCTATTTCTATGGTAAAGTCTAGATAGGATACACGGCCGGATGCATGTGCGATATGCACGTCAATATAGCAGCATTTTTATGACACTGTATAACAATAATTCATATTTTTACAGTACTGTGACGGTTGGGTTTAGGGTTAGGGTAGGGGTAGACATTAAAAAATACAATTTATTGGGTAATTTAATAGATAACATAAATAATACTCAGTACAACTACTATTTTTACATTACTGTGACGGTTGGGTTTAGAGTTGGGGTAGGGGTAGACGTTAATAAAATACAATTAGTGGGAAATGTAATAAATAATATAAAAAATTTCCGTTAACTTCCGATCGCAACCTGATCTGATCTAGCAACAACCTATTTCTATGGCTCTCATATTAGTATAGTTGTTGTTTTACAAATATAGAAAATATAGAATTGCCACAACAAATTAAATCAATTACTTTACTATTGACCTTATTCTGAAATGTGGAAGTGCGCCCGTTTTTGCAATTCTTTTAGAACTTCTGATTCAGTTGCCTATGGGAAAATGACTAGGGATAATAAATGTCAGAAAACTGTCAAACTATTTGCTCTACAAACAAGTGTGTTCATGACTATACTGTTATGTTCCCCTGCAAAACGTACTTTGGGGTTATGTGTGTGCGTTTGTTTGTATGTGGGTGTGTCGTTTTCCGCGTGTTACAGATACGAACGGCATTGGAGGATCCGCATTTTGTGCTGATGATATTGGTTGCTAACACTGGGATCGCACCACCAATTGCTGGTTGGCGTAGCATTTAAAAGCCAGCCCAAACTGCAATGGCGATCTTGATCCTCTCTCTCTCTCTCTCTCTCTCTCTCTCTCTCTCTCTCTCTCTCTCTCTCTCTCTCTCTCTCTCTCTCTCTCTCTCGCGCGCACTCTTTTGCTCTCACTCTTTCTTTGACTTCTGTGGGTCTCTGTGAGGACAGTCTCTCTTGCGAAGACTAGTCTGAGAGAATGTGGTTTAGTTTGATTTGTGATTAATGCTCTTGTCTAAACTCTATTGAGATTGCAAAGTGTTTGTTCGTGAACTCATCCAGTTAACTGATACTTTTTGAGTAATACCTCGGAGACGGTGTAGAAGTGAGCAAGTCGCGCGGTATACATTTACAACACTCAGATAATTTTCACTGATAATATGGTCAATAAATAAGCAATTGCAGTGATATTTGGGTTTCAGTTATTCTTTCTCCATCCATTGGTCACACACACACTAAACTATTATATGTTATCTCGAAATATACCTTTAGTTCATAAATAACATCTAAAGGACGTAACAATACATAAAAAGTAGAATAATATAATAAGAAAATGTCAGTTTGCAACATCAAGCAGCATAGCGAGCTCTTTTTAACATCTAAAAATCAAGTGAATGAGACCAGAAGCCTCAAGCCAAAAAAATTCCAATGGCTGTGACTGTTTGTATGTCAAGAATAAGGTGAATAGTTTTAAAATCACTGTAGTACTATTCACTATAACTTACTATTGTAGTTTTTTTTTTCATGTGGGAAAACGTGGAACACTCTACTTTTTTTTTTTTGGAAAATGCTCATTTTACAATGCCCCTTCATTTTTACACTTAAGTATTACCATTTTTTTTTTCAGCTGATCTCTAGGTCTGGCCGGAGCATTTTCAGCTTAGCTTAGCATAAATAGCTGAATTGGATTAGACCATTAGCATCTTGTTTCAAAAAAATCAAAAAAGCACTTTGATAATTTTACTACTGAAATCTTGACTCTTCTGTAGCTACATTGTGTGCTAAGGGCTACGGAAAATTAAAAGTTGTTATTTTTTAGGTCTATTTATCTAGTATAGATAGTATCTACTATACTATCATTCCGAAATAATAATAAAGGCTGCCATGGCTGCAGCAGGTGCAATGATATTATGCAGCCCTGTTGCTTAGTTACCTAGCTGGGGACTATTTTCAGATGCTGAATAATATCATTACGCCATGGTACAGCAGCAAAGTTCTTTAATTATTACGCCATAATGAGAATATAGTTCCTGTCAGCTTAGAAAACATTTATTCACTTTCCTTCGGCTTAGTCCCTTTATTCATCAGGGGTCGCCACAGCAGAATGCGATTCAATGATTTATGCTAACCTAAACTAAGCTAAAAGTCCACTTGACAGAATTCAAAAAGTGTAAAACTGACCACTCAACCAGTGTTCCTTTAAAGAAACAGAATGCTAAATAAATCCATCAGCTTGTTTATCCTCGTAAATCAATTCATTCCTCTGTTTCTCCCACAGTTGACGGATGTATAGACTGGTCTGTGGACTTGAAGACGTATCGTGTGCTGGCAGGCGAGCCGCTGAGGGTCAAATGTGCTCTGTTCTACAGCTATATTCGCACCAACTATAGCGTGGCTCAAAATGCCAAGCTGCGGCTCATCTGGTACAGGAACAAGGGCGATTCTGAGGAGCCAATCATCTTCTCAGGTCATCGGCTCAGTAAGGAGGGGGATTCCATTTGGTTCCGCTCAGCAGAGATGGAGGACAATGGATTTTACACTTGTGTGCTCAGGTGGGTCATTAGCAATTCAAACTGCAAATCAAGTGTGCACTAAAACAACAGAGCCTGAAGACATCTGTAAACTGCACTGGGATGACCTACAATTGCTTTGTTTATTTAGTTAGTGTAAAGATGCATCATATATTCGTAATATTCATAATAATATTTGTTTTTAAAAAAATGTATTAAGGAACAAATAACTATGTGCACCAGCAATTAATTGGTCTACAGGATATTATGGAGCCTAATAAACAAACAAACAAACAAAATATAATAATTAAAAATAATAATAATAATAATAATAATAATAATAATAATAATAATAATAATACACTGGGGCAGCATGGTGGCGCAGTGGGTAGGACAATCGCCTCACAGCAAGAAGGTCGCTGGTTCGAGCCCCGGCTGGGCCAGTTGGCATTTCTGTGTGGAGTTTGCATGTTCTCCCCGTTCGCGTGGGTTTCCTCCGGGTGCTCCGGTTTCCCCCACAGTCCAAAGACATGCGGTATAGGTGAATTGGGTAAGCTAAATTGTCCGTAGCGTATGAGTGTGTATGGATGTTTCCCAGTGATGGGTTGCGGCTGGAAGGGCATCTGCTGCGTAAAAACCTATGCTGGATAAGTTGGCGGTTCATTCTGCTGTGGCGACCCCAGATTAATAAAGGGATTAAGCCGAAAAGAAAATGAGTGAATGAATGAATGAATAATACACTGTAACAAATGCAGAGTTCCACACAATTCATTCATGTTGTCATAACACAAATCGATTAAGTTGACTAAACAAATTTAAACAAATTGTTCAAAGTCAATTTAACATAAAACAATTAAGTTGTCCCAAAAAAATCTCAAGAATTGTGTTGTTTCAGTTCATTTGAAATTAGCTGAAAAAAGTAGCAAAATAATTTGTGTGTGTAAATGAGTGTATGGGTGTATCCCAGTACTGGGTTGCGGCTGGAATGGCATCCGCTGCGTAAAACATATGCCTGAATAGTTGACGGTTCATTTCGCTGTGGTGACCCCTGATAAATAAAGGGACTAAGCCGAAGGAAAATGAATGAATGAATTTAGAAATTATGAAATTAATACAAATGAAAACAACAAGACATTTTCTGCTAGTATCTGCATTTATCTATATACAAACATACATAAAATATTGCATATGTGCATATGCTAATCTAAACTACAACATCAGTTGTTTTTATTCTTCATACCCATTCATGATAGAAGTCTCAAGTTCTATCTCTCTGTAAGATGTAAGATTTCCAGTTTCCTGAGACTTCTGTTGGCCTAAAATCCCCAAAAAACTGTTCATTTCAGAAAGTGTGCTGTAAATGAATAATTTAACTTAAACTTGATTATGTTCACAGATTTTTTGTTTTTAACTGATGTGATGTTGTTGCTCAAACAAAAAGAAAGATTGCAAAGGTATCGCAAATATAAACAGCAGTAGATAAACAAGTAATAACATAATTAATTAGATATTATCGAATGAACTCTTACTGAATGTTCACTGATTTTTTGTTACAACTACTGTGATATATTGCCAACAAAACCAAGATCACAAGAGCAATGAAAAATATGATACAAGTAGATAATAACATAATCAATTTGATGTTTCCGTTAATCGAAATGACAGAAAGCATGCTCTAATAGTGTTTTTACACTGTGTGCAGTTCCCATCTCAAATATGGTTCAAACGTTATTTTGGCCATACCATCTTTAAAACTAACATCTTTCTTTTAGTTTTAGATAATGATTGATTGACTTAATCAATCATAAAAAAATTTACTTAAAAAAAAAAGTTAAATTAAATTAAATTAAACATATTTTTGTTTAGTTTTTTTATTTTATTTACAGCAATAGCAGAAGTAGTTATGCATAACCAGACTAGACAGAAGTGCCAGGATTCGAACACCATGCTCCACATATACACATATCACGCAGACTAGAGAGTGCATGGCTCAATCTCGCTCAAACCTCATGCTCTCGAAAAGGACAAGACAATAGGAGTGTCAGGGCTCTGTCACCAAACTAACAATAAACCAGACAAAAGTGACAGAACCCCGACAGTTCACTGTGATAGGATGATTGACAGCTTGGTTTGTGAAATCTGTAAATTCTGACTGCCCAAAATCTGCAGATACAGTCTGCAACTGGTGTCAACTTGTCCAGACTGTAAAATGCAGCAGATCTACTATATCATTGTATTAGTAGTATATTCCAGTTTTTAGTATATATATATATATACACACACAGTGCATCCGGAAAGTATTCATAGCGCTTCACTTTTTCCACATTTTTTTATGTTACAGCCTTATTCCAAAATTGATTAAATTAATTTATTTCCTCAATTTATTTCTTGGTTTTTTAAAGGCATACAAAAATAAGCAGCCCAAGGCACTCGAAAAAGTAAAAAGGTTAAAAAGCCTTTATTGACATGACTATTATAAAAAATAATAATAATAAATAAAAAAAAACAGCACTTATGTGCACCTACGCGTTTTGGAAAATCCTGATGAATTTCACATGAGTATTGTTTCTAAAATAATAGGCATGACAAAAAATGCTATGTAGTGTCATCAGCTGTTTCCATACACCTATTTTTTATATGCATTTTGGAATATCAAATTTGAATAAAGTGCTTGATAGAAACACCAAGATGCACAACAATATGCATAAAACATATGAGTAGGATACACTTTTCATCCGATAAGAAAAAATGTGCATAAGCTGCATTGGAAACACTGAATTCCCAAGTCATGGGATTTTGTCTGATCACAGACATTGTAAAACACCTGAAATGTTGTTTTGGTCATTCTAAAATCCCTCAGCCAAAGTCCATCGTCAAAGTGGTTTGTTATATTTACCTCCCAGAACTGTCTTAAGCGTCTCACGCCTAATTTTGTCATCGTCTTCTGAAGCGCAAGTAATTTATTATGTAAAAAAAAGTGGTTTCTCTGAGCAGTTTGCCAGTATCTTACTGTAAATCAATTACAGCAAAAATACTGTACTTATATTTAAAGCACCATTTATCTTGCCGTGTGTGTATTTACAGCAATGTATGCATTTACTATAAAGTATACAGTAATTTTTACAATGCAACTTTAAAATACAGTAACATACTGCATACATATCCTACAGTAAAATTCAGTTCCTCTTACAGTTAAATACTGCGTAATTTACAAAAAATATTAACGGTGTAGTTTGTAGTACAGCAGTCCACCAGTAACTTACTCTAAATCAGTTATAGCAAAAAATACTGTATTTACATTTACAGCACTGTTTACCTTGCTGTAGATCTATTTACAGCATTGTATGTCTTTACTATAAAACGTAGCGTAATTTTCACAATACAACTTTAAAATACAGTAACATACTGCATAAATGTCCTACAGTAAAATTCAGTTCATATTACAGTTCGTATTATATTATTAAACATATTTAAAACTAATTTATTTGCCTTCATCCGCCTTGCTTCTTGATTTCTCCTCAAAGTTTCCTGGAAATTAGCCTAATGTATACTGTACACATAGTGCTTGTTGCTTTTATAAACAGAAAGCACACCGTTCTGAATTCTCCAATCCCCTGTTTACCAAAGAAAATATTTGAAACTAGAAGCTGGGGATGCTGCTTGATTCAAGATGACTAGGCTTTGAAAAGAGCAAAGCTAAAGGAAGACCTTGAGGAAACCCACTGCTCAGAGAAAGATTTCACTCTCTCGCAGCAACTGGAGGGCAATTGGTGTAAAACATCTAAACAGAAGCAGCTGTGACTGAAAGCACAGGATCTATTTCCTCCAAGGTCCAATTGCTGCAGGATGGTTAATTCCGTGTTTCTATTTCAGGCCCTGCAAACACGTTTGGTGGAGAATAAAAGACACAGTGACAAACTGCAGAGTCTTACACCCACAAAAACAAAACACGAGCAGCTTTATCTAACAAACAGTACAACAGCAAAGCTAATTATTCTGTAAAAATCATTTCACTAAATACAGCAAAAGTCAAAATTATTAGCCCTTCTGTGATTTTATTTTTTCTTTTCTTTTCTTTTTCAAATATTTCCCAAATGACGTTTAACAGAGCAAGGACATTTTCACAGTCATTCCTATAATATTGTTTCATCTAGAGAAAGTCGTATTTGTTTTATTTCGGCTAGTATAAAAGCAGTTTAAAATGTTTTTAAATTATTTTAAGGTCAATATTATTAGCCCCCTTAAGCAATATATATTATTTGATTGTCTACAGAACACCCCATCATTATACAATGACTGCCCAATTGCCCTAATTAAGTCCTTAAATTGCACTTTCAGCTGAATGCAAGTATCTTGAAAAAAAATCTAGCAAAATATTATGTACTTTCATCATGACAAAGATAAAACCAATCAGTTATTATAAATTAGTTATTAAAAGTATTATATTTCCAAATGTATAAAATATATATATATATATATATATATATATATATATATA
>CAIGQW010054354.1:2981836-2995385 GCA_903798125.1 Danio choprae
TTATTATTATTATTATTATTATTATTATTATTATTATTATTATTATTCCATTTACCAAACTGTACACTTTATGGTAAAGCTTAACTTGTCAGCATCAGTTAATGCTAACATGAAATTATACTTTTAATAATTTAGTACATTTAAAAGGTTGCTGTGTGTACATTTTTGACTCTTTTAAAGCATAAAAATATCATAATATGTCTGCATTTAAGAAACATGCAAAGTGAACATACTTGTTTATATGAAAGGCAATGCTAAAGTCAGTTATTCTGCTTTAAAAAGGTGTGTTCCATGCCGGTATGTCTGTCTTTGTTTTGATCTGTGTAACCCCGCCCACTGCCAGTTTACCCAATTATATTTGTGCACCCGGCGGCGTGGTGGCTCAGTGGTTAGCACTGTTGCCTCACAGCAAGAAGCACGCTGGTTCTAGTACTGGCTTGGCCAGTTGGCAATTCTGTGTGGAGTTTGCATGTTCTCCCGTGTTTGCATGCGTTTCCTCTGGGTGCTTCGGTTTCCCCACAGTCCAAAGACATGCGCTATAAGTGAATTGTATGAACTAAATTGCCCGTAGTGTATGAGTGCGTGTGTGAATGTGAGAGTGTATGGGTGTTCAGTACTGAGTTGCGGCTGGAAGGGCACCCGCTGTGTAAAACATATGCTGGAATAGTTGGCGGTTCATTCTGCCTTGGCGACCTCTGATATATCAGAGACATGCTGAAGGAAAATTAATGAATGAATATTTGGGCACCCCGGGTTGCCTTGGTCATGAAGACCCCCTCAATGTATGCGGCTGAAATTGCAACCTCTGGAGGACAGTGGCAGAAATAAAAGCTGTCACTGTGGCAGTACCTTCACAAAGTATACAGTATGTTTGTGTCTAAAGGGTCAATACTGGTACCCTATAGGTACACACAGTCCTGTATTAGTACATACAGTGTACATGTTTGTTTGATAGTTTTAGGTACTAAAATGTACCTTTAATGTTCCAATATGGACCCTTTAGGTACAAACATGTATTTTCTCAGTGACAGCTGTTGTGTCTTTATTTCTGAGCGTGCAAATTTGATTAATACTTTTCAAAGTTTAACCTTTTAAAAGCGGACCACAAAACCAGTCAACTGTAATCTAAACTATAAAATTCATATGAAGGCTGAATAAATAAGTTTACACATTGGTAGGATAAGACAATATTTGGCAGGAATACAACTACTTGAAAAACTGTAATCTGAGGATTCAAAAAAGATCACAATTTAGAGAAAACCACCCTAAAATTTGTCCAAATGAAGTGCTGAGCAATGCACATCATTCTTCAAAAAATAAGGTTTGATATAGTTACAAAATATCTTAATGGAACATCATCGTTCATCAAAATAAGGGTAATTTTGACCTGTACAATGCATTTTTGGCTATTTTCAAAAATATACCCATTCAACATATAAGACTGTGGTCTGGGGTATATAGAAAAACAAAACAAAAAGAAGAATTCGACGCCTGTTTTCAGACATATTGTGAGATTCATTCCGAGCTGATTATGTGCTCATTCATTGAGAGAGAGCACTCAGAAAGTGCTGTGTAGAGGAAATGATCTCATAGGACTTCAGTAAACTCACAGCCCAGAGGTACCGGCAGATGATCTGTATTATCATGATAAAATATGGATTGGGGTGATATGCTCAGACACAGCCTGCGGCGTTAGAATAAGCGTGAAATAGTGCCATTATCATGCTGCATCATCCCCAGTATCACTAGAACAAGCAGATAAGGTGTGTGTGTGTGTGTGTGTGTGTGTGTGTGTGTGTGCACGGGTGCGTGCGTGCGTGCATGCATGCGTGTGTGCGTGTGTTTTATACTAATGTTTAAAATGCAGAGATAACTCTACAGTAAGTCTGTAGTTTAGCACTGCTGTTAACTGCTTGCATTCCTGGTTGTTTGGAGTTCTACTGTCTCTGATTGACCAAAGGAAGAGTGTTGGAGTGTTTCAGAAACTGTCTGCCACACGTTCTCACTCCCACTTGACACAGTTTGACACTTGGTCAGGACCCCTTAGCATCACTTTTAATGTACTGGGTACCCCTTTGGCATCATGTTTCAACATGCAGGGAGCTCCATTACTCTCCAGTCGATTTCCTTATGCACCATATTCACAAAGAAGACTTTGACCACGATGAGCTTTTAATAAGTTTTCACCTTAATCGTTGTGATATTCCCATATGGTAAGAAATATGTTTTCAAATAGACTATAGTTTTAAATTAGATAAGAACAATTATTTACTTTCAAAAATACATTTAGACAAATAGATGCTTTGTAATTGTTATGCATTATGTATATATATTATGTATATAATACTTCATTAACTTCTAAAAATCTTGATTTAATGTCTATATAAAAAGCAAAGAATATGTTGGACTTAGCCTGTATTTTAAAATCTTAATTTAAATGTTTAAATGCTAAATTTAAATGACTTTTTTTATTTTATTTTTTAACCTTTATTGGAAATTGTCAACATAACATTGTGCTCTAGAGAGTTTCTATGAATAAATCTATGACAGAGACTCCTCCCCTCTCCTGTCAGGCAATCACTGTGGGCATAGTTGGATCATTTTATATAGATAATGATTGCTAAGACAAAAAAGAGGTTTCTAAGCATCAAAAAATGTTAAACATTGTTCCCTATAATATTTATTTTTTAAAATGACCCTCATTAACCATTTGAAGCAACATGGGCTTATTCTGAAAATGTACCCCTATATACATTTCTGGAGATCGCAAATTATGCAGCCAGAAGTACGTATTGCTCCATTTTGTTTTTAAAATGAACGCTACGGGGCAGCATGATGCTGTTCCTTTTCACGCTTACCAGCTGACCGCTTACATCCGTATGGACGGCTTTCCCAATGTTAACAGTTTGTCTATGTACGTCGGCGGACTTGAGACGCAGAGAGAAGTTGACCATGACAACAGGGTTCGAGTTCGGTGAAGAACAGTTCCAAAAAGCAGGTAAGACAAAAACAGAAGCCAACAAATAAAATAAACAAATAACAGAGTGAGAATGTGGTCAAATCTAAAATCAGACGAGGGCTTTTCTTTTTCTAGATTGCTTTTTAAAACTGTCGGTTGGGTTTAGGGAAGTGGGTGGGCGCTGGTCAATCTGCGCTTTTGAAAACACTATTGGTTGGGTTTAGGAAAGGAGGAGGGTGGGTCAGTCGATTGGTTAGTCAATCAGTCATTCAATTAGTCAGTCAATCAGTTGCGAGAGAAATTTGAGATCTCAAAATGCGTACACAGCAGCCCCTGGTGGATTCGCCAAAACAAAAACTGCAAAAAAAAAAAAAACTCCTGGGATGTATTTGGCGCTCTCCAGAAATGTATATAGCGGTACGTTTTCAGAATGAGCCTGGGTTTATTTGAAGGTATATGCAAGTTCTATGGACAGCGAATGTGATCTGTATTCTCTTGAATTTAAACTAAGCTAAAGTAAAGTTTAAAAACGGAAATGAAAATGTTGAAAGAAAAAAAACAAACTTAAAATTTTAAATTCATTTGAAAAACTTTGATGCAGTACAATGCAACAGTGTAGCAGGCAGTTTACATACAGTAGGGTTTAAATGTGTTGTTTTACTTTTCTAGTCGAAGACATTTTACTTTTGTACTTCCTGAAAGTAAAGTTTGCTGCAAGTCACCAGAAGTTTCCCCACATTTCCTCGATGACTCTTATATTTTCAAACAGAGACAAAACAGAAGTTATATCTGGCTTGATCTGTCCTATTTAGCATGCATGATTAGAACTAGATTACAATTAATGCATCACAAATCGTAATGTAATAGAAAGTAGGGGGAGAAAGGGAAGATTCTGGCCTTTATATAATGTAGCAGATGCTTGGAACAATATTTAAGAATACAAAACTGGTCAGAGGTCTAGACACAGTTTGACTAATGGGTGAAGTTTAATTCTGCCGTTGAATGACAAATAACTACTAAATCTATATCTATAAAAGAAAATTGTGAAATTTTATTCCATAGTAATGTTTTTATTTTTAGAATTGTGAGTTTATATAAAGCTATTTTAAATTCTAAACCTAACAATGCTGAATAAGCATCTTCTAGTCCTGACTTTTTTCCTCAGAATTGTGAGTCAATATTTCGAAAATTTAAATTATGAGAAAAGAGACAGACATTTGAGATATAAACTTAAAAGTGTGTGATATAAACATTGTTAAACTTCCAAATCGAAAGTGCAAAGCCTAAAACTCATAACACAGAAGCGCTAAGGGCATGTCTTTTTAAATTTTAAGTACGGGAAGAACAGTTGTTGCACCAGGCGCATGGTCCAAAAGGGTTGTTCTAATTCTCTTAATGAGTTATGTGTGTTTTTTGGGCATAACATGCATTAAACCAATCAGAGTCTCATCTCCCATTCCCTTTAAGTATGAGTTGTGTTGTGCCATGGCAAATTAGCTGTTAACAGTTAAAAAACATCTGTGTGAGGTTAAAGGCCATCTGCGGAACAAGCTTCTTCCTTTTAACCACTGATTCTTGAAACGGTAGTGGACCCACTCCACTGAAAACATCCATAACATATTCTATTTCGTAATTTGGTTTAAGTACAAAGATTTGTTTTAAAACGATTTCTAAATTCAGTTATACTTTCCAGCAAACGAATAAATGAACAATAGCAAGTAAGTGTGGTAAAAAAAACAGCAACAAAAAAATGGGTGAGTTATATGCAAACACATGTCCTATTCCCATTCCCCATATGGTGATGTCTCCAAAACCCAACAGGTGGACAAATCTAAACAAAAAGTAATAATAAAAAGAAATAGAAAATAAAATAGAAAACAAATAGAAAATAAAATAAAACAAATATAAATATGCTTATAATGAATAATACTGGGGCGATGTGGTGGCTCAGTGGTCAGCACTGTCGCCTCACAGCAAGAAGGTCGCTGCTTCGAGTCCCAGCTGGGTCAGTTTGCATTTCTGTGTGGAGTTTGCATGTTCTTCCCGTGTTTGCGTGGGTTTTCCTCCGGGTGCTCCGGTTTCCCCCACAGTCCAAAGACATGCAGTATAGGTGAATTCAATAAACTAAAATTGGCCATAGTGTATGTGTGTGAATGAGTGTGTATGGATGTTTCCCAGTACTGGGTTGCAGCTGGAAGGGCATCCGCTGTGAAAAACTTATGCTGGATAAGTTGGTGGTTCATTGCACTGTGGCGACGCCTGGTGAATAAAGGGACTAAGTCGAAGGAAAATGAATGAATGAATGAATGAATGAATAATACTACTAATATTAACACTAAACAAATTGTCATCAGTAAACTGGCTACAACAGAGCCAGATTCCACCAAAGCCCCCAAAGGTGAAGAAGGCATGGGAGAAGGTAACAGTTTTTATATTTATGTAGACAATTATATATGTTTATATATTCAAATCTTTTCTTTTGTATATATTTAAAGATATCTGTGTACTACTGCACATTGCTGTGTGTGTATTAAGCAGTGTGTATGCGCATGAGTTGTGCACAGGCCTTTATCACTAACAAGCGTTATTTTTTAAATAAAAAAATAAAGACCCTGTGCCATTGACTTTAGAGCAGCTTTAAGCTGATTAATGGTGAAGTCTATGTCAGTTGCTTCAAAATAGCAACTTGCCAACAATGCACCTTAACACACCACCCTTTCAGTCCAGCACACCCATGGGCGCAAATGCATTTTCTATTTAAACAACTTGGCAGAAAATGTGAAAATCATACCTGCGCCGGGCTGAAACTAGCAAAAAAAAAAAAAAAAAAAACTCATGTCGCGCCTGGCACCGCATTGCACCATTTGTATAATAGGTATGATATAGATATGATACCCAATATCTCTGTATTTATTTTTATGTGTGCAGTCCAGTTATTTTGTGTGTGGCCTTAGTATATATAGTATATATTATAAATGAAAAGAGTTACTGGTACTGACACATCTAATCACACATTTTCCTGATACATTTCTATATGCAGCTAAAGATGCATGCAACTCTGAGAACAAGGTGACCAAACATGAGTTTATTTACAGCTCTTGTGGTGTGTGTGCTCACAGTCAAATAGTCAATACACATTAGAGGTTATGCTTATTGCCAGGGTGCTAATGCTCTGCGCTGTCAAAATGATTTACCTTTGATTTATGAATAACCACTTTGTGGTCAATAAATAAGCACAGGGGAACTGGTTTGCACCTACATTTTATATGGTTCACGTGTGGTTTGATTATTCTGACCAACAGCTGAACCATTTTCCCATGGATAAAGCTCAATGAACCGAATCATTAAACATGCATTACATTTTTGGTCCCACTTAGTTAGTTAGGTATCTGTAAATACTGTGTACTTATGTAAAAAAAGGAATAATTGTTAGGTACAGAGCACTTATCCTATTTTGCACAACACCTTTGTTGTAATTGGGGTTAGATACAGTTAAGCATATAGACAGGTTTGGAGGTAAGGCAAAATAGGTTTATTTCTGAGGGCCAGAAATAAAGAGGTAACTAAACAAGACACAGGTAAGTCCAATCAACAAATCAAGTAACCATGAAAACAAACTAAAACAGGAACACAAGAAAATACAAACTTAAAATTCTTATAACCGGAAACTGCGACTGTTCCTATAGAAAAGGAATATTAAATATGAAAACAGTGGGCATAGCATGTTTCTTTCTACTTCGAGCTGATTGGATGTCATAAAGTAGCTATTTCATTCAAAAAGAACAGGAAAAGGGTTTCTGGAGAGTTATTGCAACCTAACAGACACCTCCTGCTCACCATTTCTGTTTTGTTTGTTTTGTCTTCATAGCGCTCTCAAAACTGACAGTTGGAGGGGCGTGGTTAAGTATGTTAACCACGCCCAATACCTCAGACAGATGTAATCTGAGATTTAACTAACAGGAAGTGCATTTGCAGATTTTTATTTTAGGTTACAAGGGTAAACATTTTTTTTTCTTAATGACACGCACAGATGAATTTTTCACCACAAAACTAGCAATGTGAGCTAACCAAATCAACATGGTTAGTTTTAATTTCATGTGTACTTTAATATCACAGTTATAATGCTCTGTAGAATTTCACTTTGCTTACTTTGACATACAAAAGTGACTCAAATTAAAATGTTTAAAAACTTTATGCTTTGAAATCTGTGAATATATAGTGATGGCAAAATATTAATACATTTTCAAAATATAAAAATGGCAAAAATATTAATATAATATAAATATATACATATAAAACCTATTAATAAAATGTAATATAGTATATCAGTGATACCTCATCATATTTAAAGGCAAATTTATTGTTATTCAATTAATTTTCTAATATTTTTCAAGTGCTGTTTAACAGTGCAAGGACATTATTCAATTCAATTCAAGTTTATTCAAATAGCGCTTTTTACAATGTAGATTGTGTCAAAGCAGCTTAACATGTTCTAGTAAAGTCCAGAAATTAACACTATAATATGATAGTGTTATAATAACTTTAATAACTATAATACTTCCAAAGGATGTCTGTCTGGAATAAAATAATAATAAATAATTTATGAAAATGGGGCCCCACGGTGGCGCAGTGGGTAGCACGATCGCCTCACAGCAAGAAGGTCGCTGGGTCAGTTGGCGTTTCTGTGTGGAGTTTGTATGTTCTCCCCATGTTGGCGTGGGTTTCTTCCGGGTTCTCCGGTTTCCCCCACACTCCAAAGACATGGTGAATTGGGTAAGCTAAATTTTCCGTAGTGTGTGTGTGTGTGTGAATGAGTGTGTGTGGATGTTTCCCAGTGATGGGTTGCAGCTGGAAGGGCACCTGCTGCATAAAACATATGCTGGATAAGTTGGCGGTTCATTCCGCTGTGGCGACCCCAGATTAATAAAGGGACTAAGCCGAAAAGAAAATGAATAAGTGAATGAATTTATGAAAATATTTTTAATGTCAATATTACTCCCCCCCTAAAGAATACATGTAACCATTGACTTCCATAGTATTTATTTTTCTTACTATGGAAGTAAATGGTTACAGACTTTCAACCTTCTTCATTGTATCTCCTTATTGTTCATCATAAGAAAGAAACTCATAAAGGTTTGGAACCACCTGGGGGTGAGTAAACAGTGAGTAAATGTTAATCTGTGGGTGAACTGTCCCTTTAAGCTTTAAATTGCACTTTAAGCTGAATACAAGTATCTTGCTAAATAACTAGTAAAATATTATGTACTCTGTTGTCATCATGGCAAAGAAATTAGCTATTAGAAATTAGTTATTATAACTAGTATGTTTAAAAAATGTGTTCATCCATTAAATCTATCATTCATTAAACAGCATTTAGAAAATACATTTAAAAATATATATTTCACAGAAGGGCTAATACGTTTCCCTTCAACTGTAAGTCTTCTATATATGGTAAATGCTAGTGATGAAGATGTGATGGTGTGCAGCCTATAGCGTGTGTGTGTGTGTACGTGTGTGTGTGTGCCGTGGATTTGCAGCAGGCATTAGTTTGCAGTGTTACAGTATAGTGAGGTGTACAGCACCCCTGCAGCTGACAGTCGGTGAGTCGATAAGGTGACAGATTTCCTGATGAAACTGGGATTCGGTGGCAGCCCGCTGTGGCTCTTTTATCAGCACTGATGGTCTCCAGATAAAAGCCAAAGATTTATTCTCACTCAGTAATGAGCTGGATAATTAATTTTTGCCGACATCCATCACATTCTCAACAAGGCCATTGTCTTGAAAATTGCTCCTCAACTCGTTCGCGGTAGACAGAAGAATGTGAAGTGACGAGGAGAGTAATGAAGCGTGGGATTATTCAGACACACTTTATTAGAAAAAGCTAATAGTTTCTCTATTTTAATTTATCGCGTAATAAATGGAACAGAAAGCATACGCTGAGGTGATTGAGTTACTGGAAGTGTAAATACATCAGAGCCTGGCATTACTCAAAATGAACAAAAAGTAACAAAAGAATTGAGATGTACTTGGAGCATGTTCATTATTTACATTTTTTATAGCTTCATTTCGATGTAAGGGACTGCTAGAAAACAACATTATTTTATACATTATGCTATGTTTATTATTATACAGTAAAAAAACGAATCTACTAATTTCTATTTTATTTTATAAACTATTTAATTTTATTAGTCAAAATATTATATAACATACCCTAAAACTACAAAAAAAGATAGATTGATTGATTGATTGATTGATTGATTGATTGATTGATTGATTTTTTTTACAGAAAGTTATGCACTACATTATTTAGGGTGGCAGCACGGTGGCTCAGTAGTTAGCACTGTCGCCTCACAGCAAGAAGGTACATGGTTTGAGTCCCAGCTGGGACCCATTTCTGTGTGGAGTTTGCATGTTCTCCCAGTGTTTGCTTGGGTTTCCTCTAGGTGCTCTGGTTTCCCCCACAGTCCAAAGACATGCGCTATAGGTGAATTGAATAAACTAAATTGGCTTTAGTGTATGAGTGCGTGTGTGTGAAAGGGAGAGTGTATGGGTGTTCCAGTACTGGGTTGCAGCTGGAAGGGCATCCGCTGCGTAAAACATATGCCGGAATAGTTGACAGTTCATTCTGCTGTGGAGACCTCTGAAATAGATACAAAGCCAAGGGAAAATGAATGAATGATAAATTAGGGTTAATTTTTCAATCAAACCAGAAACATATGAGTCACTAGAATAAAGTAAATATTGGATTTTTAAATAAAAAATCCAAATGGTGAAAGCTTTAGGCTACAGTGGCCTAGCATAAACTGTGGCACGAAGTTAAAGAGAGAAACATATCAGTATTTTGTGTTCATGCAGTGAACGTCATCAAGTATAATAATGTATTGTGTATGCAAACTAACATTGCCCTTTAGTGCTGTGGTGAATTTACTTTATTATGCATTTTAAAGATGCCATAGAATACACTGAGGAAATATATAAAATGTTGATATAATCTCTCTCTCTATATATATTGTTATATATACGATTTATATGATCTTGACATAGAAGGTATACGGCTTAGGTAAATGTAAACATTTCTAAAAAGTGGTTTTACAGGTCCATTTTCAACCCTCATAGTTAGCCATATGGTTGGTATTGCCCATATTTGGAGCTGATGTCAATGCTCTCTATCTCTCTCTCACACACACACGCACGCACACACGCACTTGTATATGTGGTTTACAAGGACTCTCCATAGGCGTAATTTATTTTACACTGTAAAAACTGCTTATTATAAAGCCTTACCCTACCCATACCACTAAATCCAGCTCTCAGAGGAAACCTGTGGCAAAATTGGAATGTCAAAAGACCCCCATTAATTTTTTTAATTTAGCGTTTTGAATTACAAGGGCACAAGGCAAGTCCTTGTAAACACCTTACAACTAGGTCATATCGATGTCATTATGCAATTTTGTGTCCACGTACACCACATAAACAAGTGCACAAAACGAGGGGTTGCACCGACTAATCGACTAGTCGACTTTAATGCTCTGCCGTAACACTTTTTGATTTTTGTCGACTAGTCGTGCTGCGCAGATGAACTATATGACAGCTGTACACACAAAGGTAGGTTAACTGAATGAAACCGCCCTCAGATTAATTAAAGTAATTTGTCAAAGGTTTTTTCGTATGTCAGCGTCAAAGATTCACGTGAACTTAAAGTGAACTTTAAATCGTAAAACAGATGGCAGTTTGGTCGCATGCAAATACCCTAGAGCAGATGATAGCCAATCACATTTACGCAACAATGGAAAAGTAATGTGATTGGCTGTTGTCCTCTGCGAAGCGTAGATACTGTGACATTATATTTTGTGAAAGAACTGTGAAGCGCACAGAAACCGTGAACCGCAGCCGCGGAGGTGTGGCAAACTTCATAGGATGTGTAGTGTTGTCTGATAACCACAATGAGCAGTAACTATGAAAAATATCCGACTTGAACAGGATTTTGAGCAGCTTTATAGCGCGCACTAGCGGTAAAATCTGTGTCTGATGTCTCTGACAGTGTAATAAGGCTTAACGTTATAGCCTAGCCTTTGTCTTTAGTGCGTTGTTTTGTTATGAAATAACTTCACATGAATCTGTGTGCTAATGAAGTATGCATTGCTTCTGCACTAAAACATGTTATTGTTACATTCTTACTAGAACCTGCAGTGATCAATGTGTTGACTGCATTTATTAGCAGTAAAATTAGCCTGGGTGCTAATCTTACATTATTAACTAAATGAAAGTGTTGGTAATACATTTGTTTTGGCAATGTTTTGGTCATCGGTAAGGTTGCATTGCTTTTGCAACATGTTATGAGCTGTCAAATAGCATGTGTATATAATTCCTGCAAATAAATCGCAAATTGTGGGATGCATTTTATGTATGACATCACCAGCAACTAGTCGACGTCGACTCGACTTTGATAACATAAAAGACTTCCAAAAATCTAAAGTTGTTCAACCACTAACACACACACAGTGAGATTATAGTTGTTTTTTGAGGGTTCAACATATATATGGCATTAGAGGCAGAATTTAATATCAGCCTCCGCATAAACAGATGAGTTTTATTGACGTCTTTTTACTCCAGAAAAGTCACAGCAAGAGCTAAGTGATATGACACGATGCATAAATGTGCAATAAACACTTTTGTTAAACACTTTTGTAAACACTTTTTGTTTTGATGCTAAATGTGTTATTAAAATATATATATAATCCGTTCATCCTGCGTTTACATTTTGAAGAGCTGTGAGCACTCAGAAATGGCTGCCTGCTTCACAAAACATTTTCAAAATAAGAGTCCCACATACATAGTAAGTGTAATACAAGCTCAGCTAAACTTAGAAATAAGGAAAACGCTATCATTGTTGCACCCTGACTGAGAAACATTGTGGACAATCAAACATTGCCTGGAGCATGCATATTATTGATCAAGTGGGTATCATCAGAGTCTGTGTTTTGTTTCAATTGGCCTGATTTTTACCAGGATTTTATACTCACAGAATTTACATGAGGACAAGGAAACAGTGGGGTTTGAGACTCCTGGTATGCCATTTCCATGTACTGAACACTTATTATCCAGCTATGCCTACATATTTTAATTCTTAGCAAAACTGGCAAAAACTAAATATGATATAGTCTAAAATATTTATTTAACTATATAAAATCCTAATATACGCTTTACTGTACACATACACTGTACTATATAAAATCATATACACTTGTGCTGTTCAAGACAAAAGCAGCACTCATGTTGGTGTTGCGTGTAATATTGCTTGTGCCATGTGATATTAATATTAGACAAAAACTCATTCAGGGAAATGCAATATGACTAAATATCTTGAATTTGAACCCTATAGAATGCATATAACTGCTTTATCCCAATGTAAGTTGTTGGCCTGCATCATGTTCGTCAACAATCAATTCAATGAGTTGTGCATGTTAAGTGATTTAAAATATACCCGATCAAGATATCCATAACTAATTATAATAGCATAACATATAATACATATTCTTGATTAGATTCATTTATATCTATATTTTATAACTATATTTTGCTGTCTCGGGTCTCTTTATTCGCCATACAAAAAACAGGGTGAATTTTGAAGGTTAAATTTTCCACTTCATGCTTATACTCTTTCCTTGTCTGCCTGTGTTGTGTCTAATGTGACATTACTGCCGACTTAATTAGATGGTCTCTAGGGAACAACTGTGTGTGCAAATAACGGCTTTGTGAAGTTCTGATTAACATCTCATCTCATGACTCTCATTAACACACACACACACACACACACACACACACACACACACACACACACACTTAACCAGATGGAGACACGCACTACCAGCAGTGAATGTAGACACCCGTAAGCACGTACACTCTCAAATGATGTGTTTCCACTGAGCATGTTGACTCCGTATAATAATCATAACCTACTGAATATAAAATGCAATTGTAACTCAGCTGAGAAAACTCCTGTGCCATATTAATCATCTTCTTTTAACATGGGAGAAATGTGTGTGGTTAAAGGGACAGTTCACCCCAAAATGTTACTTTACTCTATTTACTCAGCCTCAAGTGTTTCAAAACATTTATGAGTTTCTTTTTTCTGTTAAACGCAAAAGAAGATACTTTGATAAATATTAGAAAACGGTAACCTTTAACTTCCATAGTAGGGAAAGGAAATGCTATGGAAGTCAATGGTTACAGGTTTCCAAATTCCAAATTCAAATTGGAATGACTGAATTTTGACTGAAAAATATGGCTAATTTTACCACAATTTTACCATATTGCATCTATGTGCTGTTTAGAAACGATCCTACTATCAGAACCATAGATAAGTATATTCTGCAAAGAAAACAAATGTAAGCACGTATCATCTTCTAATTTATTCATATTTATTTTAGGCCCACTTGCCAGAAAAATTATACTGAAAATGCTTTGTAATAAATATGTATTATTTTAATAAATAATATGAAGTAGTTTTGAATGAATGAATGAATGAATGAATGAATGAATGAATAAATAAATAAATAAATAAATAAATAAATAAATAAATAAATAAAT
>CAIGQW010054354.1:2995395-3015189 GCA_903798125.1 Danio choprae
AATAAATAAATAAATAAATAAATAAATAAATAAATAAATAAATAAATAAATAAATAAATACATACATACATACATACATACATACATACATACATACATACATAAATATATTTAAATTTATGAATTAAATTCAAATTAAATGAATTTAAATTGTAAGATTATAGAATAAGATTATATATACTTCAATATAGAGAATTTGTAAAGACAATTCAATGAAATAACCATATTTTATGAGAGACGTAAGTTTACTAGTGTTGCCATGACAGCACTAATAGCATTAGTGCTATTGCTAGCAGCAGGAACAAATATGCTACATAGAAAGTTCCTGTTGGCGTTTTATTTAAGCAGAATTATTGACCTAATATTGATCTATTTTGAACTTTGACTGCAGTGTGCGCACAAGCTAGTCAGCTGTGTGCAGCGGCACACTTTATTTTGCCGCTTTGTTTTGGGCTCTTCTTTTCGACCATTTCTCTTTTTGAACAATTATTTTCAGTTGTTGAAAATCTGGTACAAATGTGGTACATGTCTTTCATAAAATATTCTCACAAACTCGGTGTAAACAACATGAAGTAAAATACAAGAGAAAAATATGTAACAAATGTTTGACTGAGTGAGAATGGAAACAAATAGAGAGAAGCTGAATTAGCTCCTGTGGAAGTGGCAAATTAATTCATGTATGCATTTGTCTATGCAGATATCTGGCCAGATTAGTCACTTTATCTGGTGCCAAAAAAAAATCTTCTCTTAATCGTGGTAAAATCACAGAAGTGCATGACTTGAGTCCCATCACTGATGTGAAAGGTGAAAAGTGTGTGGAAAGCCACCATTAAATTAGTTTTGGGTGTGTTTCAAATTTCTCATATGAAGTGCACTAATTGAGTCTGGCAGAGATTTCTACTGTCGCTCATGGTTCGTGTATTTGGCACAGCTTATCTGTCCAAATGTATTTTTATTTTTTTCACTGTGTGTGAATTGTATGCCAGCTGGGGGATGCCAGGTTTTTTTCTTCTCAACTTTCAAAACAAAAGCACCTGAACATTTGATTAAAACAAATAAAATAAATAAAAACTGGTGTGATTTTACAAATGACAATTTAAAATAAAGCATGATAATTAAGTAAATGTGTTCTGGTCCTCCAATCTGATTGGCTGAGAAGTTTTCTTAACCACAGAGAGTAACTTGACAGAGGACAAAACCCACTGTAACTTACAAATCTTGCTGTTGTTGTGTCACGGAATGTAGTTTTATGGTTTATTCATGAAGATACCGTGTACAGCGCTCATATACCCTGCCGAGAACATCCTTACCTCAGATAGTTTTTCTGGAATTTGCTGTTTGCTCTGTTGTATTTATTGTACTTAAACATACCATTTGTTCTGGACATATCTAATGGACAGTCTTTGGCTTCACATGTCTTTTCTATCGCTGAATTTCTGCATTTGCCCTAATTAAAATTAGTTTTAAAATGCCTGTTTCTCTATTAGAAACAGTTGCTCAAAGAATAAAATGTTATACAGTAGTAGTATTTATTTGAACATATTTGATTTTGGCAGTTGAGTTGAGTGCAGGTTACTTTGTTAAACCATTATGAGTGGTTGTAAATATGTGATTTGAAAATAAAGTTGTATCTTATTTTTGTTTTGTATGAATTATATTTATATTTTTTATTATTATTTATTTATTAATAATTATATTGGTGGCATGGTGGCTCAGTGGTTAGCACTGTCACCTCACAGCAAGAAGGTTGCTGGTTCGAGTCCCGAAAATGTGTGGAAAAATTGCAGGGTTCCAAAAAATTCTTTCATGTCATCCCAACTCAAATCGATTACTTTTTTTTACAATTTTAAGTTGATTGAACTTAAAACAATACAATTTTCCCACCAAAGAAACTCAATATATTAGTTTAGATTAGTTTAGATTCAATTAGATTAGATTAGATTCAACTTTATTGTCATTACACATGTACAAGTACAAGGCAACTAAATGCAGTTTAGGTCTAACCAGTGCAGGATGCAAGTTATAAAGTGCAATTATAGAAAAACTATGGTGATTTTTGCAGGTGGATGTACTATGAACAAATGGGTGTGTATGGATGTTTCCCAATGATGGGTTGCAGCTGGAAGGGCATCCGCTGCGTAAAAACATATGCTGGATAAGTTGGCGGTTCATTCCGCTGTGGCGACCGCAGATTAATTAAGGGACTAAGCCGAAAAGAAAATGAATGAATGTATTATGAACATTATATACAGGCTGTATGAACAGAGATTTACAATAGATGAATATATGTACAGGTTGCTATTAATAATCAGAGGTATGCACATAATAATTATGTTGTTTCAGTTTATTTTAAATAAGTAGTTAGAATAAGCAGCAAAAATATTTTTTGCTGTGTATGTTGTTTTCCTCATGGAGTCCCTTTATTAATCTGGGGTCGCCACAGCGGAATAAATCGCTAACTTATCCAGCATATGTTTTACGCAGCGGATGCCCTTCCAGCTGCAACCCATCACTGGGAAACATCCATAAACACCCATTCACACTCATACACTACGAACAATTTAGCTTACCCAATTCACAATATATATATATATTGTTTTTAATTTTTTTTTTTTTATCAAAATATTTAAATTATAAAATGCCATAATTGTATAATAACCTCTGAACTTCTATTCATTACGCGTCTCACTTGATTCCTCCACAGTGTTTTACAGATCATATTTTAAAGAGTATTCGAGGAAAAAAAAAAAGTGAATGAATGATGGATGTTGAATCCAGATTTTTTCATGCATATCTGACCCCAAATCTCCACAGGCTTCTTCAGGGAGTTCCTCTTTGCTCTTCTCCTTTATATTTAACTACATTTTAATTGCTCTGCGAATAAACTGCAATCTGCACTTTTTTCTTCTCCTTCTTCTGTGTATTATTCGCAGTCAATTTGACAGTAAATGAGAACATGCCACGTGTGCAATTATGAATATGAGTATGGGGTTAATTAAAACTTGATGTTTATAGCAATTACAAAGCGTTTATTTGTTAATTGTTATAAGAACAGTGACAAAAAAACACGGAGATTCAATTGTCTACATACAAATCTAGAAATATAATTTTTTTAATGCTAATTTATGTTAGAAACATGCGTATTCATGTTGGAATCATGCTAACAACATGTTAAAAATCTGCTTGCAACATGCTAATTTACGCTAGAAACATGCTAACAACATGCTGATTCATGCTAATAACATGCTAATTTGTTAGAATCGTGCTAATTCATTTTAAAATCATGCTAACAACATGTTTATTCATGCTAGAATCATGTTAATTCATGCTAGAATCGTGCTACTACCAACCACAGACAAAGGGATCAACTTTAAAGCATTTTACTGGCTTGCTTTAATCTTTAAAGTGGTTAAATTGTTGACTGCAGGGATCTTAAACATTCTTTTAGCCAACTTGATACTTTTTCAAACTAAACAAACTACTTCCAACAGGCTTTCTCAAGCCACCATAAAGTCTGTCTCAAATTTTAATATCTAGTTTTATTGTTGTATGATTTATTATAAAAAATTCTAATAATATTTCGCAGTCAGCTTAATTCCTGCTGTTAAACGCATGGGAATTATTTTTCTTATTATTAACCTTCATGGGCCTCACAGTGGCGCAGTGGGAAGCACGTTCGCCTCACAGCAAGAAGGTCGCTGGTTCGAGCCTCGGCTGGGTCAGTTGGCGTTTCTGTGTGGAGTTTGCATGTTCTCCCTGTGTTGACGTGGGTTTCCTCCGGGTGCTCCGGTTTCCCCTACAAGTCCAAAGACATGCGGTACAGGTGAATTGGGTAGACTAAATTGTCCGTAGTGTATGAGTGTGAATGGGTGTGTATGGATGTTTCCCAGAGATGGGTTGCAGCTGTAAAACATATGCTGGATAAGTTGGCGGTTCATTCCGCTGTGGCGACCCCAGATTAATAAAGGGACTAAGCCGAAATGAAAATGAATGAATGAATGAATTAACCTTCATGTTTTACATTGTAAAAAAACATCTTGGTTCTTGCAGCTTAAAATGTTTTATTTAAAACATATTAAATTGAGCCATCCCATCTTACATCAATAAAATGAACAAACTTAAAATATTAAGTTGAACTTTGTACAGCTAAAAAAAAAGTTCAAACCTGATTAACTTAAACATAAAAACATTTTTCATACACAAATGTCAGACATTTATTCAGAACACAGCTGAAGACATCTGAGAGGTTTATGTCTCTCCCCTGACAGCCTTTGAGGATCCAGAAATGTAGTGAAAATAAAAGAAGTAATCTTGAATCACAAGAACGCCACAATGCACAGCGTGTCTTCAATTGTCAATTGTCTTCTGGGGATGAACAATAGTTTAGAACAGCACGAGGGTTAATAATTAATGACAGAATTACACGTTTGAGTGAACAATCCCTTTAAATTGCAGAAGCGATATCATTTGAATCAGCAGATTCCCTTGTGTAATTTAATATGCAGCTTTTCGTCTAATGGCTAATCTGCACACACTAACAATGAATATAAATTATCTAAGCGTATGTTTTCAGTAGACTGTGTGTTCAAGGAACATTAACTTCCATTTTTTTTATAACTGTATTCGTTTCAATTTCCTCATATAACCACTTTTACCATCAAAGTTTTTTTAGGCAGTGTGGCAGGGATGTAAAGTACTCCAGAGCTCAAAAATCCATTAAAGCACTTTAATAGAGGTCACTTAACTCTACATACAGATAATTACATTCCTCTGCACAATATGCTAAGGTTATAAAGGCCATTGAACTTTAATGGACAAAATGTTTTAATTTTTTAACAGCTATTTGTCAAACTAAGGCACAGTTAGCTGGAAATGTAGGAGAACCATAGCTGAGAGCAATTTCTAAATTACTTATTAATTCACATGCTATTAAATGAATTTGATGTATATAACTATATAAGTAAAACACAGCATTTGTGTCATATCATAGTTAGTCTAAATACAATCTGAACACCTGGGCTAATGCGTCTAGGTAGTAGTTGAAACAGGAAAATATACTGACTTGTACGAATAACACTGTATTTATCTTTAATGTATTGGAAACATCGATTTATAAATAATCAAGGATCACTATTGGAATCAATTTAGTTAGTAGGAAGAATAGGGTACATGCAGAAGTATGCAGAAGGACTTTCAATTTTGCAGTAATCTGGGTCAAGCGCTTCCCGTAAACTGTAAACAAAATCGCCACGTTTAAGGTCGGTTTTCTTTAAAAATCAACGATCCTCACTGCCTGATTGATATACGATATGAAGTGGGTTTCAGATTGTACAAGAAGCACTGTATTAAATTACATTTTCTCGTGCCATGTCTTTAAAATATGAACATTTATTTTAGTATTTTCTAGTATTTTCAATGGTGTTTCTGCGTTCGCCTGCTGATCCTGACAGGCGCGTGCATGTAAATGGCCTAAAAGAATGCTGAAGTCTATTTAACTGATTATATTTTAATTACATTACAGCATCAAAGCTGTAAAAGGAACTGTATAAAACTGAAAAAAAGTCACATTGACCATTCACCGGAAGTTTATCGGTATGGGAAGAAACACTAGCGGTGCATATACCCTATTGAGACCAGCGATAGCGATTAGAAAATGCAGTACATATTTTTCAAATGTTAATATGTCACCAATAAAACAGACATGGCTCATTATATTGATGGGGACCTATTATGCCCCTTTTTACAAGATGTAAAATAATTCTGAAGTCTCTAGAGTGTGTACGTGAAGTTGTAGCTCAAAATACCTCGCAGAAAATGTTTTATAACTCTTTGAATCTGCCCCTTTTAGGCTTTGATCCTAATTGTGCCATTTCCGCAACTGTCGCTTTAAATTCAAATGAGATTGCAAGCATAGTGGCAGATTCAAAAACAAGATTAAGTTTAAGTCTTTTGCGCACTGCTTATGTGCCCTGTGCACCTCGTGCTTTTGCCGTTGCTGTACGCTCGCAGTTGAAAAAAAGTCAACTCTGAGCGGAAAAAGCTTGTTATGTCAGTCTTTTTCATTCTCCAATCAAATGAAAGCAGAGGCGGAGTTTCTGTTGAGGTGACAGCAGTGTTTGTGTTATCAAGACGACTACAAAGACTTTTGAAGATGGAGGAGAGGCTAGTGGTTGTTTTTTTTTTAGTTATCCGAAGCTGTATGACTTCATAAATCTTGAATATCACAATATTATTAAATATTAAAATGATAACAATACCAACAGCAACACTCGCGCACAATACACAGCTGATTTAGTCATAGCCTAGAGACATAAAAAGTGCACCGCACTTCTTCTTTTCTTGTCAACAAAAAAGACATTACGGTGCACCTCACATTTTCAGAACGCCATGCAAGTACACCTCCTTTTTTTTGAATGGGGAAATTTAACAACAACTGTTAAACCTTTGAATTGAAACTTATTGTTTCAGGTTGCCTGAGCTACTGCACATGGGTAGCCAAAGTGAAAGAGATCATGACCCCAACCTCCTTTATGGACGTTGGTCAGTTGCCATCTTGTCAATCAAATTATGTAATCACAGTAAGAATCAATAACATTGAACAATTTTTTTTACACAATATCATCATACCTGCATACATTTGTCTCCAAATTTCTGGGAGACCGGAGGTGGAGGCGTGGTGGTGGTCTGAGTAAAAATGAGGGGGTGTTTGTGGTGTTTGTGGTGTTTGTAACTGTACCATGTACCGGTGGGGCAGCTGCGGCGATTAAATACTAAACCAAAGTTGACGACCAGGTGGGGGTGTTGGAGACTGTACCAAATAGGTGAGGACCAGGGGGGCTTTGACACGGGTGTGAAATGTGGGAGACTACCGAAAAAAGGAGTGTTGGCAGGTATGAGTATCATCCAAGTATCATTTGAATAAAGCCTGATTTCTACTTCTGCATTGAGTGTATGCAGTTGCCCCATAGCCTTAACACAGTCACATACCCTTCCCTGTGACTGACCCTGATGACCCAGACATGCACTTCTCAAACAATTTAACTACACGCTGCAATGACACATAGCACCATCAGCGTCATCAAGAGCTGTGGGAGAGGAGCATGCCTGGTGTTGCGAATGTTTAGCAAGTATCGAGTCCCTGAAAGGAGCCCTATGTGGATACTTTAGTTTTGTGTTTACTTTATGATTAAAGTTGTTACACGTGTGCCGGTTTTGCCTCTGAATGTGCGAGTTTGAGCTACTTGTACTGTAAGTTAGCATTACAGGTATTTCCGGTATGAACAAAGCACCCATGAAGAAAATGGACACGGAATAACATAGATACCCCACTGCCAGCTAGCGTTATGTAAGTATTTTTGTCAGAGCAACACAAGCAGAATGCAGAAGTATAAATGCACAGCTACGTTACGGCGATCGCTTAACGCAGAAGTATAATTCAGTCTTAATGCTGCGTCTAATAGTGCTGGTCCTTAAGTAATTTCCAACTTATTCCTGACATCTTCTCCCAAAATGACAGTAACCTTTTTCTTTTCAAGTTTGTGAGGGCTCAAGTGGTTTCTGTCATGTGATTTGCATTTCAATGACAGAGATGGGAATTTATTTAAAATAATGAGGTCAGACGGGACACTTCCTTTGCTAGAGCGTCCATATTTTTCCCAATTCAAAACTGTACAAAGGACATGTCTTGTGTATTCTATAGTCTTTGGTAGATAATCACAGCAGTGCTGATATAGAGCTACATCGCATAAAGTGTGATTTTGCAATTATAAAACAATTATTAAATCAAAAAAAATTGTGAAAATGTAATAAAGAACAACATGCTTGGCAGTTTAACTGAAGAACCTAGATCTCTGTTACCATTTCAAAAGGTCATTTTCAAAACTATGCAGAAAGCTTCATTGCTGCTTTTTTTTTCCAAGTTAAAAGCTTATTATAATTTTACAAAATGATTCATTCAAGTCCTTGATGCTGATTGCTCTATAACTTAATTCATGTTAAATTACAGCTACAGCTGGGATTACATCACCCTGTGTTAATGTGCTTTTTAAAAACATTTCATGAGAACAGGTGATGAAAACGCCAAATTTCTCAATCAAGAGTGCTAAAGGATTCACTTTGTCATAGAATGCAGGTCTTATCATTCAAGATATGAAAGCAAAAATACAGATTTTCCTTCTGAATTTTCTATCCCACAGAAGCAGGCCATTTACATAAAGTTGTGATTCATTCATTTTCTTTTCGGCTTAGTCCCTTTATTAATCTGGGGTCGCCACAGCAGAATGATCCGCCAACTTATCCAGCATATGTTTTAAGTAGCAGATGCCCTTCCAGCTGCAACCCATCCATACACACTCATATACTACGGACAGTTTAGCTTTCCCAGTTCACCTGTACCGCATGTCTTTGGAATTGTGGGGGAAACCGGAGCACCCGGAGGAAACCCACGCAAACACGGGGAGAACATGCAAACTCCACACAGAAATGCCAACTGACCCAGCCGGGGCTCGAACCAGCGACCTTCTTGCTGTGAGGCGATTGTGCTATCCACTGCACCAACGTGCTGCCCATAAAGTTGAAACAAAATGAGAGATTCATTTGCTGCTCTTCACTAAATAACTAACTTCAATCTATATTAAAATACAGCGAATACAAAAGTGATTTTATAACTTCATTTAATTTCTATATAGGCCATTGATTTTAATAGGCTAAACCTTTTATTTTATTGTCAATATTTTCTAATATTTTCTAATGTTTGCTATGTATTCTATCATTTGAAGCTAATTGTTGTCCCGTATTTTTATATCCCAATGTTGACAGGTATGTTAATAACTGCAAATAATGAACATATGTCTTGCTAATATTTTCAAATTTCTTGCAAGTTAACGTGTACAAACTATCACCAAAACATTAGCTACAATGTAAACCGGATAAGGGCCTCACGGTGGCGCAGTGGGTAGCACAATCGCCTCACAGCAAGAAGGTCGCGGTCAGTTGGCATTTCTGTGTGGAGTTTGCATGTTCTCTCCGTGTTGGCGTGGGTTTCCTCCGGGTGCTCCGGTTTCCCCCACAGTCCAAAGACATGCGGTATAGGTGAATTGGGTAAGCTAAATTGTCCGTAGTGTATGTGTGTGAATGAGTGTGTATGGATGTTTCCCAGTGATGGGTTGCAGCTGGAAGGGCATCCGCTGCGTGAAACATATGCTGGATAAGTTGGCGGTTCATTCCGCTGTGGCGACCCCAGATTAATAAAGGGACTAAGCCGAAAGAAAATGAATGAATGAATGAAAACCGGATAAATAAGGGTTTTTATTTAATACTGAAAACAACACAATTATATTATCATACCTCTCACACTACTCATTTTATTACTTATAATCTCCTTTCTTGACCAGCAAATAAGATAGTCAGTTTGACAGTTTCGTTTTCAGAGCCGCTGCCTCATTCGAACAATAAAGAAGAAAACAGCAATAGTTGGACAGTGCAGTGCAGTGGAGGGGGAATTCATTGACAAACAATGACTAAAGGATGCTGTTATTAATCAATATTCAATTTCTTTCATAATTCTCCCTACATTAATTACATGCTTTCTATTTAGGATTTTCCATAATAAAAACATTTTTGTCTGGGTGGGCCAGCCTTCAGTTTGAGTGGGCCAGTGCCGCCCTGACCCTTATGTAGCCTTGCCACTGGATTACACACATGTGACTAATCAACTGTCTCTATTATGCTTGCATTGTTAACTATTGGTTACTAAGTTACCAATACTACTAACACACCTAATTTGCTTTTGGGATTTTTATTTTCTTTTTTGCATTGCATTTTTTTTAAGTTAATATTTAATACAAATATTTAATAAATATTGATGTTTAATACAGTGTCAAAACTCTTGTGAGCACTATTTTACTGTTTATTGTTTATTTTATGAGGTATGTTTTTTGCCATTCCTCTTTAATTTGGAGCACACATACTCCCTTTCCCTGTTAAAGAAAGTGTTTTCATATGGGAGAAACATTGATATGCAGATGTCTGTTTGGAAGCCCACCGTTTCTGAGGTGCAGAGGGAATGTAATTGCATTTAAAAGATGCAGGTATGGTACTGTATCTTCAATAATTTACACTGTTTAATGATGCTTGCATCCTCACACTGTGCCGTAAATTGGTGCGTTTTAATCTAAAAGCCAGAAAACCATCATGCTGAGACATAAGCAGATGTATTTGTGTTAGAAAACATCAAACAGTTTTGTTAAAAATAAATAACACAGTAAAAGAGAAAAGTTTCTTGTTTTTTATTTGATCTCCATCAAATGAGCAAATGAGAATCACATTTAAAAAAGAAAAAGTAGCTTTTATACATATTTGATTGGCTTTAATGTCTATATTCTAATATAACACTTTTATAAAAGCAGGAACGTACTAAAGGAATGCAGTATTTAGGGCCGCATTAAGTTTCACTGTGGGGTGTAAAGTGTAAAAATTCAGTGTACATTCATTCAAGTTATTCAGGCAAGGACAGTGAGGGATTTTTATTAATTTTTTGGTTTGTTAAACATTTTCGACAGGTAAAATATAGACAAACCCAAACAGATAAAAATAAATAAAGTTAAAAACCCAAACAAATAAACTTGAAGTAATCCAGATTTTGTATATAGAGTGTATTAGATTTTGGGTGACCAATTCCAGTGCAGAATAGTGTAAAATATAGACTGAAGAGTGATTGGAGGATGTGAACATCCTAAAAGCCCCGGTATGCTTTAAACTAAGTTCTTCATTCTTCGTTTGATGGCAAAAAGAAGTTTAATCACAGCTATAGCTGGGTTTCCATCACCCTGTGTTAATGTGCATGTTAAAGTATTGCATGAGAAACAACTTATGGAAATGGCAAATTTCAAATAAAATGCCCTTAATTGACAAAAACAAATTATGCTCACTTTTGTGGTTTTGGGGTTGGAAAACGGTGGTTTTGTTTTTTTTAGTGGTTTTGGTTTTAGAAAAAGGTGTGAATAATGGGAGATGGAAACAGATTTGCCAAATAAACTAAAAATAGACATATGCAAACATTACACCAACGTGACTAATCAACTGTCACATCAACATTCAATATTCAACAAGATCAATATTTGGGATCAACAACTTTTTTTGCGAACTTTGAAAAGATTTGCATAATGTCACGGTTAAAAACCCAGCTTATGAACACTTCAGTGATTGAGTTGACCTGTCAACATAAACAATCAATGAAGTATCAAACATTTTTGAGGTATGTTTAAAAAGAAGTTAAAAAAAAACAGAGTTGCATTATACTGTTTTCCAAATTTCGGACACCCCCGCGCTGCAGTAGGTGGGGTTTTAAATGTGTCGTGCTGCTTGAATGTACTGCTAAACACAAGAACAATGGATAGAGAAGAACAGTTTCATAAACATCTGGCAAACAGCCTTCTCCAGCAAAAATTGCCACAGAGGCACATCGACTTTGCTTTCTATTTGCCGTGGACAGACAACGATTGGAACAATGTGAGGAACTTGGTTGTGGTTCTCGTTTGGTTTGTAAAACCCTCAGAATCTTTGCACGAGTGATCGTACAGGTGCAGATACATCTGTCAGTCTATTTATGTTGCTAATTTGTGTTGTTGTGTTGGATTTTTTGACTGCTTTCTTTGATGGGCTTCGTATCCACAATTCAAACAGAGTTCCAGGACACACCCACCTATTGCCTAGGGATCACGGGCCAGTGGTGGGTCAAACCTCAAAACTCAGTCTTACTCAGTCAACTCCAAAACTAAAAGCTTGCTGTGTTGAGCTGTTTTGAACTGTTGAAACCAACTCAAAAAGAACTTGGTTTTGGCTGGATTATTTATTTATTTTTTTCTCGCTTGAAGTATACATCATTCAAGATTTTTCATCATATTAAGCCTTAATACATTCAAAAACTTACTTTTTCCTGTTTGTTCAAACTACTTATTTAAAATAAATTGAAACAAAACAAGTCTTAATGTTTTTGTGGGGCAACTTAATTCTATTAAGTTCAATCAACTTAAATTTGTGAAAATTATTAGCTTAACTTAATCGATTTGTGTTGGGACAACATGAAGAAATTGTGTTGAACTCAGCATTTGTTTTTTACAGTGTCACCTGATAGGCTCACTTGCAGGGGGGATCAAAAGTTAAATATAGAATAAATGCATTCGATTGATAAACCATATTCAAATGTGACATTTCAATTGTTAATGATAATGGAATTGTTATTAATGGCATTGGCAATCGACGGCCAGTTAATCTGCTCAAAAGCCGATCACAGGCCGCCTCCCTGGTTCAAGCTTCAGGGATTTAGCCCTGCCTGGCCCTTATTGTTAATTCAGCCCTGGCTGTATTAGGTCATGACTGAATTAGTTATTTAAGCTTCTTTTCATCCCTGATAACACCCTTCATACAGCACAATCTCTCGTACCCTACAGCTTACATGTAGAATAGAGTTTTAAAAGTGAGAAATCGAAGTGACTGTGATTATCTTCATCTTATACAGGATTGATCTCATATTATTAATTAAAAGTGACATGAAAATGCTGGTGACATGAAAATGCAAGCCAATTGTTGTTTCCAGGAAGTTGTTGTTAAAAAAATGGCCTTGTTTTGTTTTTAACCTACAATGCAACCTACACTGAAATTCAACTTTCCCTTTTTTAATTGAATGCCGAAAGATTAAAGTTGAAGAAAAATGTACAATGTATAAAAATCAAGCAAATTTCTTATTTTACAAATAGAAAAGACATTGTCTTTACTTGCTCATCCTTTACTTCAAAATCTATTTAAGTGACTTTTTTTCTCCAGAACACACAATGTTAGTAGCCAAACAATTGATGAAAACCCTTTTTTCTACTACGAAAGTCAATGCTATATTGTTATCAACATTCTTCTAAATATATTATTCTGTGTTCTATTGCAGAAAGTAGCTCATAGTGGACTGCACTAATCAAATGCTCTATAGCAGGAGTGCCCAACTAGCACCAACTTGCCTCAACACACCTACACCGATGTTTCTTGAAAGCCTAGTAAGAGCTTGATTAGCTAGGTCAGGTGATTCTGATGGGGTTGGAACTAAACTTTCCAGGACATCGGCCCTCCAGGATCGAGTTTGGGCACCCCTGCTCTATAGTATCTGCCATGCTCCGCCCCTTTTGCCATGCCTACGCTCCTCTTTTGACTTCATTTGATGTGCTTGAGCTCAACTACTCTCACTGGCAAAGCTGTGATAAAAGGAAACACTATTGGCTGTTCTTTTTTAAAGGGGAGGGGTTATTATATAATATATGCCCCGCCCTGTCTTCGTGTTTCAGTTGAGATTACATCACAGTTCGAATAATAAAAATGCACATTTTCAAAGCACTTCACGGCACCTTAAAGATTGTACAGCTGTAGTCTTTTAATTCATTCAAAAGAGTACCATTTTATACCAAAAAATTTTTTTTTTTATTGTTTTGTAAAATACTGCAGGGATAAATGGATAATTCATCTAAAAATTAAAATGTAATAATTACTACTAATAATAATAATAATAATTCCTTACATTTATATGGTGCTTTTCTGGACACTCAAAGCGCTTTACACATTGGGGGGAATCTCCTCATCCACCTGAATGAAGTGACTGCAACCATATTGCGCCAGACCGCACACCAGCTAATTGGTGGAGAGGAGAGGAAGCCAATTATGTTATAGGGATGGTTAGGAGGCCATGATGGACAGAGGCCAGAGGGCAAATTTGACCAGGATGCCAGGCTTAAACCTCTATGTGAAAATGTACTCTCTATGTACTCTCTATTTACTCTCTATTACGGGTTTCTTTTTTTCTGTTGAACACGACAGAAGATATTTCGAAGGAAGCTGTAACTGTTAACCACTGACTTCCATAGTAGGACAAATAAATACTAAAGTCAATGGTTACTTTCAGAATAACTTCTTTTTGTGTTCAACAGAAGAAAGAAACTTAAAAACAAGTGGAGGGAGAGTAAATTCTGAAAGAATGTTCAGTTTTGAGTGAACTATTCAATTTATCCATGCATCTTTTTTCTTTTCCCTTTTTTTATATGAAGCCCTGCTAATATATAGACGTAGCCAATAATTAGAGTCATTTCCTTCTATATGAACTGCAGTGAGCTGATAACGGCGCTCTAATGGCCGCCCTGCTGTCTCATTTTTCACTTAGTGACAGATAGAAATTAGCAACTAATCTTAAATAATTTCACTTTTAATTTCCTGATAAAAAAGTTCCTGCGGATGCACAAGTCCTCTGCACGTCCATTCATCACTCATTCATTGCAGGTCTGACCTTCACGGGATCCGAACCGAATCGTAAAGCTGCACGGCTTTTTATTTTTTTCTTTTGTTTATATGGGAAGCTATAAAACATCCGCAGGGCAGTCCCGCTTCCTGATGCTAAACGCTCTCCCTGTGGCACTCCTGCTCTCATTTGTTGCGATCGTTGAGTGAATAGCGTTTTAACAAGATGTGCTCAAGTAAAGCAGCTAATGTAATGAGGATAAACCCCCTCTGCAGGCGACAAGGTAACACTATCCATCAGCGTCCAGCGCCATCAGCACACAGCTGGACTCCTGCTGAGAAAACAACATCTGATTGATGTTCTCTTTGTCTGCTTCCACAAAAAGTTTCCTGTCGCCGCCGCTAATGATAATCTACGACAAAGACAACGGAAACTTTAAGACAGACACTTAGATTTATCCATAAGCATTTTTCACTCGCTCCCAGATTCATTGCTGATCGTTAAAGTAACCTTGTAACCTTGGTGATGAGATTTGTTTTTGTATTATTTCTCATTCTAAGACTTATAAAAAAATGATTTCTTTGTAACTGCATTTGTTTAATTATTTTCATTATCTTTTCCTAATAATATAATTCCCAATCATTTCCTAATAATAATAATAATAATATCTTATATCCTAAATATAAACTTGTCATAATTTAATAATAATATAGAGAATATATACATTAAAAATTGTTTTGATTCCCCCTTTTCCCTTTTCGTTTACAAATAATTTCATATTATATTATATTATATTATATTATATTATATTATATTATATTATATTATATTATATTATATTATATTATATTATGGGGCAGCACGGTGGCGCAGTGAGTAGCACGATCGCCTCACAGCAAGAAGGTCGCTGGTTCGAGCATCGGTTGGGTCAGTTGGCATTTCTGTGTGGAGTTTGCATGTTCTCCCCGTGTTTGTGTTGGGTTTCGTCCGGTGCTCTGGTTTCCCCCGCAAGTCCAAAGACATGCGGTACAGGTTATTGGGTAAACTAAATTGTCCGTAGTGTATGTGTGTGAATGATTGTGTGTGGATGTTTCCCAATGATGGGTTGCAGCTGGAAGGGCATCCGCTGTGTAGAACATATGCTGGATAAGTTGGCGGTTCATTCCGCTGTGGTGACCCCAGATTAATAAAGGGACTAAGCCGAAAAGAAAATGAATGAATGAATGAATATATTATATTATATTATATATTAAAGAAACATACTTTTTGTATTGCATTACATTATAATAGGGACAATATTTATTCTTGTTCTTTTGTTCATTTGAATATTGCCACCTTTGCAAGTCATCTGGGAGAAATGCCAAATAATTAAATGTAAATATAAATGTAATAGAAGTGTGTGATTGGCAACAAGCCATATTCTATTTTCAAGGAATAGGTGAGAGGTCATCATTTATTTATTGTTGCTTCATACAATTCTATATTTAATGAGACAATTGGTATACAATTTGTATTTGAATCATGAAATCAGTCCCACGTTATATTAAGTGGTCTTAACTACTAGGCACTTACATCAAACAATAACTACAATGTGTTCATATTGTACTGCAAAACACTTATGCTGCTTTTGAGGTGTAAGGGATGGGTCAACAGTGTAATTATAAATTGAATTACAGAAATTAATTATAGAAGTAATACCATGCAGATATATTTTTAATATAAGTCAAATATAAAATGTAATAATTGAAATATACACTCACCGGCCACTTTATTAGGTACACCTGTTCAACTGCAACTCAATGCATTTAGGCATGTAGACATGGTCAAGACGATCTGCTGCAGTTCAAACAGAGCATTAGAATGGGGAAGAAAGGTGATTAAAGTGACTTTGAACATGGCATGGTTGTTGGTGCCAGCCGGGCTGGTCTGAGTATTTCAGAAACTGCTGAGCTACTGGGATTTTCATGGACAACTGTTTCTAGGGTTTACAGAAAATGGTCTGAAAAAGAGCGCATGTGGGCGCAAATGCCTTGTTGTTGACAGAGGTCAGAGGAGAATGGCCAGACTGGTTTGAGCTGATAGAAAGGCAACAGTAACTCAAATAACCACTCGTTACAACCGAGGTATGCAGAAGAGCCAACAAATCTGCAGCAACTGTGTGATGCTATCTTATCAATATGGACCAAAATCTCAAGTAAAATCAAGGTAAAGGAATATTTCCAGTACTTTGTTGAATCTATGCCACGAAGGATTAAGACAGTTCTAAAGGCAAAAGTGGGTCCAACCCGGTACTAGTAAGGTGTACCTAATAAAGTGGCCAGTGAGTGTAAGTGCATAGAATATAGTGGGACTATAAAATCTATGAATCACCAGCTATTTTGTCTCATTTTATGTTAGTAGCCTATGTGCAGTGCTGTATGTTTTACAGTCTAGTATGTGCAGTATACTGTAAGTGCATGTTCCTATGTGAAGGAACTGCTCATTACACAGCAGATGATAATAGAGTAAGCTTTACATCTGTCATTATAATCTGATCTCATTGTTTTGTATTCACAGATAACATTTAAAGGGATAGTTTACCCCAAAAATAAAAATGACCTCATAATTTATTTATAATTTAGTCATGAATTATTCTCCTTTTGTTTCTGTTGAACACAAAAGTGGATATTTTGAAGAAATTGGTTGCTGTCACATACAAGTTCCATAATAGGAAAACAAAAAATATAGTATAATGGGTGGCAGCTACAAGCATTTTTCAAAATATCTTCTTTTGTGTACAACAGACAAAAACACGCAAAATTATCCATTTAAGCATAAAAGCATTATATTTAATTTTGTGTATTGAAACGTGCAATAATATATCTGAAATGTTAGTAATATTTTATTTAAAATTAATAAAATGTATACTATCAGTCAAAAGTTTGGAATTAGTAAGATTTTGTAATGTTTTAAAGGGGTGGTCCACAGTGTAGTTTTAAGGTTTGGTTGTGTTTATAAGATGCAAAGCAATATATTATTATTATTATTATTATTATTATTATTATTATTATTATTATTATTATTATTATTATTATTATTCATTCATTCATTCATTCATTCATTTTCTTTTCGGCTTAGTCCCTTTATTAATCTGGGGTCGCCACAGCGGAATGAACCGCCAACTTATCCAGCATATGTTTTACGCAGCAGATGCCCTTCCAGCTGCAACCCATCTCTGGGAAACATCCATACACACCCATTCACACTCATACACTACGGACAATTTAGCTTACCCAATTCACCTATACCGCATGTCTTTGGACTTGTGGGGGAAACCGGAGCACCCGGAGGAAACCCACGCCAACACAGGGAGAACATGCAAACTCCACACAGAAACGCCAACTGACCCAGCCGAGGCTCGAACCAGCGATCAGCGACCTTCTTGCTGTGAGGCGAACGTGCTACCCACTGCGCCACTGTGAGGCCCTATTATTATTATTATTATTATTATTATTATTATTATTATCATTATTATTTTTTCTTGAGCAGATCATACTAGAATATTTGATATTTTGTGACACTGAAGATTATGCTAAAAATGCAGTTTAAAACTACGATAATTAATATAACAGTAATTATAGCAGTTATATATAATAACTTTTCTCAATTTATGTTTGTACTGTGTTTTTTGTTAAACATTTGTGATAAATGCAGCCTTTGTGAGAAGAATAAGTATACTAAATAAACTTAAAAAATCTTACTGATTCCAAACATTTGACTGGTAGTGTAAGACATTTATGACTACTTTACAGTCCCCGACAACTTCATTAAACACATTTTAGGTCTTTGTAGCGTAGATTCAACAAGGTGCTAGAAATCCGCCTGAGATTTTGGTCTGTATTGACCTGACAGCATCCCACAATTGCTCAGAATTGTCAGCTGCAGTGATGTGAATCTCCCTCTGCACCGTCCCAGAGGTGCTCTACTGGATTGAGATCTGGTGAATGTGGATGACATCTGAGCGTATGAACTCGCCGTCATGTTCAAGAAACCAGTTTGAGATGATTTGAGCTTTGTGACATGCTGGGTTGTTCTGCTGGAAGTTGCTGTCATATGATGAGTACACTTTGTTCATAAAAGGATGAACAGGGTCTGCTTAACTCTGGTAGGCTGTGTTGTTTAAATGATGCTCACTTGGTACTAATAATTACAATTATGCAGATAATTTTTTTTTAAATGTAATGCTACGGTGGCTCAGTGGTTAGCACTGTCACGTCACAGCAAAGTGGTTGCTGGTTTGAGTCCCGGCTGGATCAGTTGACGTTTCTGTGTGGAGTTTGCATGTTCTCTCCCAGTGTTCGTGTGGGTTTCCTCCAGGTGCTCTGGTTTTCCCCACAGTCCGAAGACATTTGCTATAGATGAATTGGATTAACTAAATTGGCTGTAGTTTATGAGTGTGTGTGAGTGTATGGGTGTTTCCCAGTACTAGGTTACGGCTGGAAGGGCATCTGCTACGTAAAACATATGCTGGAATGGTTGGCGGTTCATCATGGCGACCCCTGACAAATAAGGGACTAGGTCGAAGGAGAATGAATGAATGAATGAATGAATGAATGAATGAATGAATGAATGATGCAGTCAATAACAAAACAAATGAGAGCTATAGTGAGCATTTGATATTGTTGACATTAAAACCTAAATTAAATGTTTTGTTCCTCACACAACAGAAACAAACATGGATTACAGCACAAAGTAGAATGGATTAATTGTATGATTATTTTATGGTTTGTGGTATTTTATCATCATTTGATTCTCACAGTCACTATATATCCAAAAAGCTGCTGTTTTCCATTGGGTAGGGGGGTAAACTGTAAAATATTCAGATTTATTTAAGAAGTGAGTATACACTGAGTAAACACTGACTTAAAATGAGTAAGTAAATGACTTATGTTAAAAAAGTTTTCTAGTGAAGTGATCTTAGAGGTTCTAAGTTGGAACAGAAATACATTAAATATTTTAAGTAAAATCAACTTGTCACTTTTAAGGCAATAGGTTTACTCACTTTTTTAAGTATTTGCTTTTTACAGTGTAACCGTTGCCTTAAAAGCCACAAGTTCATTTTACTTAAAGTGAATAAACCTATTGTAACTTGGAATGGTTAAGCTGATACATGTAACATACTAATATTTTTAGAATTAAGCACATTTACTTTATAAATTCAAAGCAACAGGTTTACTTTTAAGTAAAGTCAACTCATCGTTTTAAAATCAACATGTTTCCTCACCTATTTTAAGCAAAGTCAACTAATCATTTATATCATATATAATCATATATCTATATATATCTATATCGATGATGATGATGATGATGATGATGATGATGAAGCCTTTATTTGTCACATACACTTTTACATGCAGTGAAATTGCCTTTTAGAAAGAGGAAATAAGATACATTTGGGAAGATAGAGGCAGAAAAAAAACTCTCACACTGTCCTGTTGCATTAAATTAAATTAAATTAAATTAAATTAAATTAAATTAAATTAAAT
>CAIGQW010054354.1:3015833-3029912 GCA_903798125.1 Danio choprae
TAATTTAATTTAATTTAATTTAATTTAATTTAATTTAATTTAATTTAATTTAATTTAATTTAATTTAATTTAATTTAATTTAATTTAATTTAAATTCCAGCTGTCATATAATCCAATAAATAAAATACAATAAAAAAAATTCACAAATGTATTATTGTTTGATTCAGTAAGAGATGTCTTATTGTAGATATGTCTAAAGAGGCTTTAAATATGTATTAAAAAAATGGCCTAGAAAAATTACTGCACTTTTGAAGAAGGTGAAATAAATGAAATAAAGGTTCACAAGTACTCTTTCAAAAGGCACATGTTAGTACCTAAAATATTCATATTGGTACCTTAAAGTTATATATTAGTACCTAAAGGGTCCATATTGTGCCTTAAAGGACACTCAGTGGCAGCTTTTTGTACCTTTATTTCTGAGAATGTAGTCCACTTTAGTTATAAAATGAAGCAGTTACCTATTTTTCTGTTGAATGATTGGCTCTGAGGCCAAACTGCATTGAGTTTAATCAAAAATGACATGACATTCAATGACCTTCGACACAACAGGTATTACTAATGGACCTGTAATTGCAAACCTCCAATGGAAAAAGGTCCAATAATGGCCTTCTTCCAAGCTTTTGGGAAAGTCATCAAATGAATGGCATTTGCTCTCGGAAAACACTCTAAATGTTTTTTAGGAACATAGCATTTGGTCCAAACACAGCTTTAAAGGAATGGTTCATTGCATCCGGTTAAGACATCCATGATGTAAGTGACTTTCTTTCTTCAGCAGAACACTTAAACCTTAAATCAGATTTAGCTGAACTCGTGGTCCATGGTGATTCATAAAATGCAAGACCGTGGGTGCTATCACTCTGAGTCAGAAACACATTTATAGAAAACACTAAATAAATCTCTTCCGATCCTGGGGATATAGTATGGTCTTTTGAAGCAAAGTGATCAGTTTGTGTGAGAGACTAAATGTTATGTGCAATGTTATTACCTGTAATCAACAGAGTTTTGTTCTAAAATGAATTATAGTCTTCTGAGTTTTGACATCACAACTGCAGCATATTGAACACAACTAGTCATTTGATGGCCCTCTGGGCAAATCCATCCTGCCAATCATCTTCGTCTGGCCTGGAGGTAACCCTACCAACCAAGAATGAGCTGTGGCTGCGTTCTCACTAGTGTTTTAAAACTGCATTTTAGAATGATAATCCTCCTCGTCTTTACCGTGTTTTTACTGCGTTTTACGAAAATATTCTCCACCTACGCTATACAGCCTAAAGTGCATCATATGTTACCGTTCATGCTCACTGGGCATGCACATATTTTGCCGGCATTCATTCTTGCCGTTTACCTATTGTGTAATGATCATATGAGAGGTGCTGGATCAATTAGGGAATGATACACAATAGTCCAGAACAGTCAGACAGTCATTGTGTTTAGCCACACCTCAAAAGTTTTCCCCCATTTTCAAACTGGCTATTTTCAAAATGCTACAGTAGCATTTAGTTTAGTGTTGGGGATGCATTGGCAAGTATTTACAATTTAGAACTTAAAGTTGATATCACATCTATATCACAAATGCATGCAACAACAAACTAAAACAAAATAATACAATTCACCATAATACCATGGAACAATATGAGAAACTTTTAAGAAATGCGTGTTTCCCAGTCATGCTGATTGAGCTAAATCTTAAGCGGGTCATACACCAGGCACTGCAGCAATCTTTACATGGTTTTCAATATGTTGCTAAGCAATGCAAACAGAAGTCGAACGTTGACACTGTCGTGGAGCGTCCATTGTGCCATGTGCACACACATTGATGATGGTTCTCAAAGGAAAAACTCACAATAAAGTAGGATTGCATAGAGTAATTGTGAAAAAAATACTCTTACTGGGTCACGACCTGGATGCTTGGAACCCCTGGCTTAAGCCATGGTCATAATAGAGTTTGAGAATGCAGAATTGTGTTGGACGTCGCTGCGAAAAAGAGCGGGATAAAACTAAATAATGTGACACTGATAAAATGTGCGATTGCCCCATATTTGACATTTCTGTACAGATGGGTCATGTTTTGATCTTCTATTGGTCTCACGCATTCATGTGATGTAAAATTGCAGGTCAGAGTTCACCGAGCTTGAACTGGAATGCAGCGACATGCGAAACGTGTAGCACAAGCTTACATTTTTGGTCTGCAGCATTCACATGCGTATTAATGGAAGTCAATTAGGCCAAAAGTGCAGTGCGGCTTTAGAGCACAGAGGTATCCAGACACCCCACTTCTGAGTATTTTCTGATTGGTCCACTGCTTTGGAACTGACACTGATGAGTTGTTTTTAAAACATGACACAGCATCTAAAAAGCGCAGCTCATTTCCACAGTGCTTCAAAAGACGTGAGTGCAACGGTCATGCACATCTGTCAAGCACCTGTTTACATTGAAAAACAGAGGAAAAGTAGTGCAATGGTATGGAAAATGTGTGAATGAGCCCTAAATTGTCTAAAATAATAAACATGATTTTTAAAATTATAAACATGACACGTGCATGCATATTAATGGAAGTCAATGGGGCAAAAAGTGCAATGTGACCGTGGCTTTAGAGCACGAAGGTATCAGGATACCCCACCTTCGAGTTCTTCTGATTGGTCCACTGCTTTGGAACTGACACTGATGAGTTGTTTTTAAAAAAATGACATAGCGTCTAAAAAATGCAGTGATCTTTTCTACTGTGCTTCAAAAGACATGAGTGCAACGGTCATGCACAACCGTCAAGCACGTGTTTACATTGAAAAACAGAGGAAAAGTAGCGAAATAGAATGAAAAATGTGTGAATGAACCCTAAATTGTCTACAATTATGAACATGACTTTGAATAGCTTGACAGTGAACTACGACCATGTGTAGTAAATGCTGGTCCTTCTGAAAGCACCTGCTGGAGATTTACTGCTGATTACAGAAACAGCTTTACTGACAGAATGAGCACACAATTGCCTTAACTCATCATGCAGCCCTAGCTGTTTTGCTTTTATTTTATTATTTTTTTGTGTAATGGCTGTTTATATATTCATTCTATATAATTAGATAAAATTCATGTATATATCATAGTGTTGATCTTAAAAAAATTAGCATCTGACCAAGGCTGTACCACACAGTCCAACATAAAACTGGACAGATTGCCATCATTCATTCATTCATTTTCCTTCGGCTTAGTCCCTTTATTCATCAGGGGTCGCCACAGTTAAATGAACCGCCTACTCATCCAGCATATGTTTTACACAGCGGACGCCCTTCCAGCTGCAACACAGTACTGGGAAATATCCATGCACACTCATTCACACACATACACTACGGCCAATTTAGTTTATTCAATTCACCTATAGCGCATGTCTTTGGACTGTGGGGGAAACCGGAGCACCCGGAGGAAACCCACGCAAACACAGGGAGAACATGCAAACTCGACACAGAAATGCCAACTGACCCAGCCAGGACTCGAACCAGATTGCCATCATTATTTTTTTAAATTTTAAACAGGAGGCAAATAGGCTTTCAGCCTTGTCATATCCACAGTCCTTATATCTTACCTGAGCTAGTCAAAGTGTGTCTTGAATAATCTGCTAAGGGTTAGATCATGGCCAGATGAAAAGAAAAGAAATGAAATGTAAAGAGTTCATTTAAACATTCGATTATCCTTATGAACGGCAAATCCAATCAATCTGTGAGGGATCAGTTATTTTTTTGATAGACACTTCACTAACTCAGTAAGATTAAATGCTTTGTAAGGTCTTCGGGAGATTTCCAATTTAATTTTCTCGCCCTAATAAAATCCCATTTTAGGATAACATCTTTCTCAGTAAGTGATTTCCAAGTTGCCTATTTTCCAGGCATTTGAGAAAATCACCAAATTAATCGAGAGTGCTGTTTTTTAATAGACATCTTTTATTTGTAATCCTCAATAATTATTGGCTTTGAGTATTCTAGACATTTCTGTGAAAACAAAAACCCATATCCTATGCTATATCATACAGTGACTTTATAGGAAATTCTGTTTAAAATATAGCATTTTCATATCAAACAGTAATATTGCGAAGAGGTTTGAGGCCCTGTGCGAGGCCCCTGGGGGATAGGTTGCTATAGCAACAAAAACAACCTTCATGTGCGTCTGAGTTTTTTTTTCTGACGTGATATTTTCTTTTGATATATAATTTATCAACATTGGATTAAAGAGGGTCATCCTTCAGATAAATTGCGCACATTCATATAGACACTTAATTATGTTCTCTCTTTGGTCATGCAAAACAAGTACATGCTTGAACGAGTGCGCATTTCTGGCATATTTACATTAAGTTCAAGTAATATCTAATGTTTGACTAGTCATTTCAGAGGTGGCCAAAATTAGATTTAAATTGAACTGAGTAAAGCTGTCTGTGCACACTGACTCACTCTCAGAACCTTTGTATCTTTTGTATTTCATCGCTTTTGTTTTTTCATTAATCATTGCTGCTGGTCACCCTTTACATCTGTTTGAGGGTTTTGCAAATATTTTACTAAGGAGAATTTTTAAAAGAGCTTATGACTAAACCTTTTTACTCTATTGGGTCTTCAAACTATTCTGCCTCTGTCATGAATAAAGCATCCCGGCTTGGTTTGAAATTCAAGGGTGAATACAGAACAGGTTGTTTGAATCGGTACAGTACTTTTTTCAGCATTTTTTCTTCAGGAAATTCAGTATATGAAGCGTAATTCTTTATGTATTTGAGGAGTGGAGAAGAGTGTCTTATACTAGTCTAGTCACAGCCAATACTGTCTTAAGTAGGCTTTGCAACATTCACTGATGCGTAACTCAATATTTTACATTTACTTGGGTTAAAAGTTCAGTTAAGCAACAGAGTGATTGTATGAATGTAGTGATTTGGACATATTTCTGCCTGGTAGTGGAAACAAATCATAAGTTCTACTGCATTTTCTTTTTAATAAGCAAAACAATGGAGTCTAGTAACTTTCAAACAGTTCGGTGTATAACTTCAGTAGCAGTATTTTAATATTGAGCTTTCAAATATTTTTCTATTATATGTATAAAATATGTATATAAGGTGTTCCAGGCATGTCCCACCGGGAAAAGGCCTCGGGGAAGACCCAGGACACGCTGGAGAGACTATGTCTCTCGGCTGGCCTGGGAACGCCTCGGGATCCCCCCGGAGGAGCTGGAGGAAGTGTCTGGGGAGAGGGAAGTCTGGGGTTCTCTCCTAAGACTGCTACCCCCGCGACCCGGCCCCGGATAAGCAGTTGAAAATGAATGAATGAATGTTAAAGATTATAATACTGCAACACCAATTAAATCAAAATAAACAACATTTCAATCAACAGATCCAACAAGTTAGATCCACTACTGGACGTTGTTGCCATATGGCAACATATCATGAATTACCTTTTTAAAAAAATCCCCCCCTTTTTTTTGTTTACAGCACTTCAAGTTAAGCCATTCTAAGAAAAGAAAAACAGACAAATATATATTTTTAATAGATCTATCATAATGCACGCAGTATGTATTATCCACAATCAAACCAAAAGTGCTTCAGGGGTAGTTAATGTGTGGGTGCTCTTTGGGTAAGGGATTCATAAAGATAAACAACAAAACCATATGTCTATTCTATAAAACAGTCTATTTTATAGAATAGCCATGTTATTAACTGCTAAATTTATAAAAAAATAATTAACTTACTTTTTTTTAATTGCCTTGGACTTATTATTTCGTTGTTTAAATGTATTATCATTCCATTCTTAAAAAATATTATTTTATTTTAATGGATATAACTGTTCAGTAAAACTGTTTTGTTTAAATTCACCAATAGTTTGGCTATGTTCACTGAGAAATTGATAAAAAAAATATAAATTTTCAGGTGTACACTGTAAAAAATTATTCAATTAGTCATGACAGCATATGTTTTTAATTCATTGTAACCTATTAAAGTAACTTAATAATGTTCTAATTTAATTTTATAAGTTACGCAAAGTGTTTTAAGTCAGTTTAACATAATATAAGTCCAATGTACTTATAAATTTAATTTGATTCAGCTTAAGAGGGGTAGTCCACTATGATATCATATTTTAAACATTAGTTGATGTGTAGTGTAGCTGTGTAAACATAAATAACATCTCTGAATGTAATATGCTCAAAGTTCAATGCAAAGGGAGACATTGGCTTTTACAGAGTTAGCTTAGCAAAGCCTACAGCGAATGAAATTTGAGGACTACAAAAAATACATCAGGGCTAGTGAGATCATAAGGGCTTCCGGTTATGCGTATTCACCATGCGCACACACCCTGCGCAGCAAAGGGGCGTGGCCAGAGGCGCTGTAATGTTATAGCAGAGAAAGCTAAAATGTCGTCCAAATGCTGCTATTTCCACAGACCTTGTTCTCTTTCTGTATTTGGGTTTCCAAAGGACATGAAACAAAGACAGAAGTGCTTACAGTTCAATTTGAATTATGTTCTAAAGAATTATAAAAAATATATAGCTAGCATTTGACAAAGAACAGTTTCCTAGAATCTCTCCCAGTTCAGTGCTGGATTCAGCTAAAAACTCCTCCAAACGACGAAACTGTAGATTGTGAGCCACAACCTGTAAGTATTTTTATTTGTTAAAATTGATCAACTACAGGCACAGTTTCTAGCGTTAACGGTATGTTATAGCAAGGACGTAAACAAGGAAAACTCACTGTTTACACCGAGCAAAAGCGGGTGCTTGTAGGGCCGCGACGTGGAGCCAATCCGTGAATCACAGCACATTATGTTAGCTGACCAATCAGAGCCACTTGAGGGTGGGTCTTTCAGAGAAACTAGGAAATCTAGGAAACTAGGAAGTCGTTTTCATGTTAGCTGAGTAGCTGTATATAATCAAAGTAAGATATATGAAAAAAATAACATGATTTTCTACAAGTGAAGCATGAGCACACATTGCTTTGCATCTTGTACACACAACCACGCCTTAAAAATACACTGTGGACCACCCTTTTTAAAAATTTAAGGAAACCAGGATTGTTTTGCAGTGTACACTGTAAAAATAACGTTTACTCAACTTTGTTGTAAAAATTGTAAGGCAGCTTGCTGCACAGACTTTCAACTTAGAGTGGAGTGAACTAAAAAAGCCCTGCAGCAAGTTGCCTTACAATTTTAAGTTGTCAACTTTTTTTTACAGTGTGTGAAGCACTGTATATAGTATATTTTTATTCTCTACTTTCTTCTTCCTTTTCAAAAATATCCTTTATTATCTGTGTGTTTTTACCAGTACTGTGTTGCGGCTGGAAGGGCATCTGCTGAGTAAAACTTATGCCAGAGTAGCTGGTGGTTCATTCCACTGTGGTGATCAGGGACTAAGCTGAAGGATAATGAATGAATGAATGAATATCTGTGTTTTTGTCCTGTCACTATAATTCTGTTGCACTTCTGTCAACAAAACAAATTCCTAATATGTGTAAACATACCTAGTAATAAAGCTCTTTCTGATTCTGATAGTACATGATCCACATCGAGCAGCTTTAAACCAAAGATTGTCCTGTCCTCTGTCCTCTCCCTGACCAGGCTCTAGACTCACACCAGAAGTGAGTGGCGTGAAAGTGGATCTTTATCCAGCATCACATCTCTCCGTCCCTGATGCCTTTCTTTCACAAGCAAGCACCAGCTGTCCTCAAGGTCAAGACACGTCATGACACCTGACCCTGCGCATCTGGACCTATCACTTCTCCTGCACAGCCTGACTTCTTCCTGCATACCGAGGGCATTGTGTCCCTTCTTTGGTAGCCTCCATTCCCCATTGACACTTCCATCAGTTCTTTCTTAAATATGAATCTCCCAATCATTACCTTACCAATTCGGTCAAACCTGATTTCCATACTTTCCATGACACATATTTACATTGTGTATGCTAGCATGCCAGATTCCAATTGTGATGTAAATATCCTGCCAGTAGTGAGATGAATTGTGTCATATTAGTTTATAAATACACAATTTCATAAACTCTAGCATCCAAGCAGTTGGTGAAAATAAAATACAGAACAAATTTGTTTCCTGTATATTGAGTGGGCGGATTATGCACTGAATTATGCAAAGAAAAATGTTGGCATGATCCATTAAACACTTTATGCATAATTGAGTTATTTACATGGATTTCAGTAGAAAACAGAAGTGAAAATGAGGCTCATCAAGAGTCACTGCACCGTAACTAAATCCAATTATCCTAGTAAACGATTACTAGAGCTGACAGGAAACAAAACTTCAGTTCGGTGTCGTGTGTTTTTTTTACCGCAGTAAAAACGACATGTTGTTAAAGAATTACAACTCTTCAAAAGAGATCTAAAAAGAGGTCTGAGATTTCCCCGTTGTGGCGTCATACTCTGGTGTCCTCACAGATTTTCCTCATAGACATGCTCTGCACCCTTTAATTGCCCTTCACCTTATCAAGTCCACTCTACAACACTGCAAGAGTCAGACTCCGGAGGTAAAAATTCCAATAGGAAAATAATTTTTAATGATTTTCACCATTAAAAATAGACCTATTGTGAGCTCAACAAATGAAGAATAATGATTCCACCATTAATTCACGTGCCTTTCCTGTTAAACTACCAACTATCAATCTACTTCTTATGTTATTTTGCTTCTCAGGTAAATTTACATTATATTTACAGACAAAATGCTACAACAATTATTTTAAATGGTGTTGATCACCTATTTAACATATGTGCACCCCAAGTCGCTTTACTTAATATTTATTTCCTTCATGAAATATTCAGAAATGAAGATAAACTTGTATAATCCTTCTTTGGCAAGACTTAACATTTACAAACACTGTCAGGGTTCTGCCACTCCGGTCTTGTAAATTCCATGTTTTGGTGGCAGAGTCCAGACACTAGTCCTGTCTTGTCCTGTATGTTGTGCTCGGCTCGAGTTTTCTTGAGCCGAGCACTCAATTTCTGTCATTGTATGAGCGCCATCCTGGTAGCGCGCGGACCGTGCTTTGGTCCGCATGTGGTCTGGATGGTCTGGTTAATGAGTTCTCTCATTGGCTGCGTGTTCGAGTCTCGTTTTTGTGTGAGCACATGGCTTGTGTTTGTTTGTGTCATGTGCTCTCCCGTCTATTGTCTAGTCCCACCCTCCTTGTTAACCCATTATTAGTTTATCCTGTTCACCTGTTTGTGTGTTAATTATTTCTGCTTATATTCTCCTCATGTCTGCTGTCCTGTGCCAGTTCGTCGTCGTATATATTTCCATGTCGTGTCCTGTCCAGCCCTGCTCTTTCCTGCCAGCCCAGTCAAGTTTGTTTTTTGTCTTTTTGTTAATGTTTTCCCCCTCGGGGTAGTTTGTTTTGCCTTTTTGTTTTATTTTTGATTGTTAATAAACCCTTATTTTCCCTGCACTTGAGTCCTCGCTCCTTTCCCCACCCCACCAACCGTGACAAACACATGTCAAAAATGCTATTTGAGTTAATGTCAAAACTTGACGTCTATTTGACATCCACACATTGCCCTTTTGACCACCAAAATAATGATGCAAAAAGATGAAAAGTTTTATTCTTCTGAAAACTTCAATTCCAAATTTACACTGGATTTTGTATCGCTACAATGCATGTGAAGTACCTTGATTCTAAACAACATCAAAATGACATCCAAGATTGGTGTCAAAAATACGTCAACTTTCCTGTAATCGAATTTCAACATGCTTTTTGATGCCAATGTTAGATGACAATTTGATGTCGTTTTGACATCAAGGTAATCAATCGACATCAAATTGATGTCAGTTAAAGCTATTAAAGGACAACATTTAAAAATAGACAAAATTACTGGTTTAGTGTCAACTTCTTTGCTTTTAGATTAGAAAAACACTTCCATATCTCAAACTGACAGTAACATTTCCCCAAAGGTAGACAAGCTGTGGTGTGACTTTTTAAGAAAAGTGCAGGTTAATTACACGATTGTGTAGTCTCCATTTGGAAAATGTTATGAGCAGACTAAACCGAAACTCCTACGCTAAGCCTTTACACAGAGTTGTGCTGCGGCAACTGAAAATAGCCCATGAAAAGCTGCTTATGCAATTGTGGATGTGTGGGGCACTCTTGAGAGCATCTTTCACCACTTCCAAATGCAGCCCAGCCACATGAACTATGGGTGCTTACTGGAGCATGTGTGGGAAGAACAAATCACAGAATATGCTGCAATGAGACCGGAAATGCTTGTGGGATCTGGGACCCAATCAAGAATCAAAACAAGATGAAAGTACAAAAGAACCACTTAAACATAAACTAGATGAAGAAATCCCAGAGAAAAATATATAATGCTGAAAGAACAATAGATCTGCCACCGCAACATGAAATTTACAAATGTACTATTTGACCAATTTTGCAGCACAATTCAAAGAGCAAGACAAATAATAAAATCAGATATGAACTTTAATCTGCATGGTTAATGGAGAAACAATTTACACATGTGAAAACAATGACATACAATAATGAAAAGAAAGAACATACCACATATATCCACAGAATTGTGGTTCATTGCATAGACCTCGTGGACATACACACAAATCAATCAACAGAACATTGAAAAATCGATAACTGACCAGTACAGTGCCAAAAAGTGGTGGAATAAACTCAAAAAATCAGAAAACTAGGTCAGACTAAACTCAGAAAAACAAGGAAACACTATACCAGAACATAGCACAACAGAACACAAGTGTGACATCACACCTTCTCCTGGAAAAGTCACATTCTCATTACATAAAAAAGAACAGTCCAACAAAGGACTACTGAGAGAAACCAGAATGGAGTAAATGGAGGGAGGAACCAATTAGAAGAGAACCCAGAATCCAGCCATGTTAATGCAAAGCTAAGCCAGTTGGATACTCAGGAAGAGCTGAAGAGATGAAGATCCACAGTGACATACTGGAAAGGAGGGTGTATACAGTACAATTTTTGCTATTGTACACGTTCGTACACATTTTTTCCCCCTTGGGAGGAGTCCCATGGAAATTGTTGATGGTTGTGGCTTGTACTGTGTGCGAGGAGTCAATTTACTTATGAGCTCCCAATCAATGTAAAAAAAAACTGGGAACTGTAATCTGTGCTAACCTGTTGAACTAACCTAATGAGCTAACCTGTCTGTCTATCTGAAGTTGACCAATCAGGAGGATCAACTCACTGAACAAAAAGCACAGTATGATGTGTCATGCATGACAGAATTGTCAGAGATGGTAGTATATAGAAGTCAATGTTATACTTTACTTCATAATTCACACCCACAGGGTAACCAGATATACTGGTTTCCCGGTGATGAAAAACAACCTGTACGTTTTGTGTACATTCACAGCTCATATCAACAGTTATGAGAGAGATTGAGAGAGAAATAGAAAGCAATGTTTTCCTCTGTCCAATTTTTGATTGTAATTTCATGCAATTGGTTTGGAATTAGCAGGGTCACAAAATCCTGTTGTATATCACAGCATCCAAATGATTTTAAAATAAACTTGACGTATGATCTCTGACCATTAGAATTTGTGACATAAAGTGAATAAAACTCACAGTTGTTTATTAAAAAAAATCTATAAATAAAAATAAATAAATTTTTTAAGCAAATTAAATGACTTGCGAGAGGTTTTCACCAGAAACTTGCAGCCCAGTAGTTTTCAGAAAGTATAAATTATTCACTGTTTTCACCAAGACCACCATAAATGCCTGCCTTAAGCCTTATGCCTGGAAGGCCAAGGAAGGAACTACAGGCTCATGGGATCAAGGGTGTGCAAGAAGCTGGGTGGCAGCAATTACACTGAAGAAGCCTTGGAACTAGCAGAGACCAGAGCAGAACCAGCTGAGACTCAAGATATTTAGGCCTGAACAGAACCAGCAGAAACATCAGAGACTCAAGCTGAGTGTAGACATAAGAGATTGTACATAGATAGACCGAGTGGAGACAAGGGAATTAATTATTGTGAAATGCGTTATACAATTAAACTTGAATTGAATTGAAGAGGAGACAGGATATTAGATGGGACTATTAAAAGACGTATGGCTGGGAAGCAAAGGGAACTGAGTAGATTCACTGATTTAGAGAGGAGAAAAGGCTGTCAAAGCCAGGAGGATTGTCAAAATTCCACTTCATACAGTCCAACCTAGCCAAAATTCCATTATCACTTTATTTTGTTGGTGACTGTTGCACATTGTGTTGACTATAAGTTACATTGTCAACATGCCAGCCAATTCTCATTAGAGTATCTGATTAATATCTACTGACACTGCTCCACCAACATTCTCCTGGCTATAAGAAACTTTGCAAGTACTGTGCATGTCAACATACACTAACCCTAACTCCAGCTCCAACCTTACATTATACTGATACTTTAATGAGAATTAGTTGTCATGTAGTTGCAATGTAACTTATAATCAACAAAATGTGTTAAAGGAAACAACAACATAATGTGATACCAAAGTTTTAAGAGGGATTAACAAGGATGCCAGTATAGACTGGCTCAGGTCTCAGGAACAGTTTGGGATAAGGCTTAACCACCAGTAAGTATACTTGGTAGGTTGTGGCTTGCACTTTCTGTCTGGTGTGAACTTAATGACGTAGAATTTTTAAGATAGTGTCCAGGTATGACATCCAACAGCAGTTATGGAAGAGTAGGGGTCTGGAAGGGCATCTTTGTTCTTCACCTGTCTGACTGTAAAGCAGGGGTCACCAAACTTGGCCCTGGAGGGCTGATGTCCTAGCTCTAAATTGCCTTAAGAAGACACCTGCCTGGGAGCTTCAGGTATACCAAGCGAGACCTTGATTGGCTAATTTAGGGGTGTTTGATTAGAGTTGGAGCTCAAATGTGGTCACAGTGTGGTGACCCCTGCTGTAAAGGGTAAGCCTCTCAGTCAAAAAATGTAACCACTGTACTGTGGCAGGGTGGCGCGGTGGCGCAGTGGGTAGTGCTATCACCTCACAACAAGAAGTTCACTGGTTCGAGCCTCGGCTGGGTCAGATGCCATTTCTGTCTGGAGTTTGCATGTTCTCCTTGTGTTCACGTGGGTGTCCTCCGGGTGTTCGGGTTTCCCCCACAAGTCTAAAGACATGCGCTATAGGTGAATTGGGTAAGCTGAATTGTCCATAGTGTATGTGTGTGAATGAGAGTGTATGGTTGTTTCCAGTACTGGTTGCAGCTGGAAAGGCATCCACTGCGTAAAACATATGCTGGATAAGTTGGCGATTTATTCTATTGAGGCAACCCCTGATTAATAAAGGGACTAAGCCGAAAAGAAAATGAATGAATGAATGTATCGTGGCGTGGTGCAAGATGTTTCTCTCCTGAGGATTAGATGGAACAGATCCAGTCCACTACAGAAGCACATTTTGAGGTTGCTATCATTCCAGGACATAAACTGTACCCAATTAGCACAGATACGAATTTGTGGAATCACCCAAACACAGATCCAAAAGAGCATTAGACCATTTGACTTACAGTAAAGGCCCCCTCAAGTGAAACTGAAAAATTAAGTGGTGATAATATTTGGAACAAAATCAGGCAGAAAAAAAGCTATACAGTTGTACAGTATGTTATACAGTATGCTTATTTTGTTGATGAGAGGAAAACAGGCAGCACAGACATTCACAAATTCATCTAAATGCTGCTCTAAGGAGTGTGTATGGTGGATGTTTTACTCCTAAGTGAAGACCAAAACACATTTACTTGTGAATACATCAGAGCCTTACAGTAATTCATCTTAGTGTTGTTCACAGGGATTGTGTAGCAACATGACATTATAAAATGGACTGCATTCAATCTTCTGCTGAGCGCAGCTGAACCACTTCATACTCACTGGCTAAACTGTCATGAAAGTTTCATGGCACAGTACAGCACACCCTTCTGCAAGCATATACAGCTGATTTAATTCACTCATCTTCTCTACTGTGTGTCAGTACTTTTATGACAACGGTACTGTAGTTCACTGGTCATATAATGTAAAGCTAGATGTATGCTGTGCAAAACAAAGCAATCCAACACACACACACACACACGCACGCACGCACGCACGCACGCACGCACGCACGCACGCACGCAC
>CAIGQW010054354.1:3030312-3040785 GCA_903798125.1 Danio choprae
CCAGTAGTGGATCTAACTTGTTGGATCTGTTGATTGAAATGTTGTTTGTTTTGATTTAATTGGTGTTGCAGTATTATAAGCTTTAACACAAAACTTATAAATGGCACTTTATTCATACTTTCCAACAACTGTTATTCCAACTGCTTTTATTTATTCCATTCGTTTTTGCTGAATATTATTGAAAACAAATATTGTATCATCATGTATACAACATACAGTAGGTATAAATATTTCCTCCAGTAAATATTATAACAAATAAATAGCAAGTCTAATATATCCAGATGCATCAGAATAATGTAGCTACTAGCTGACAATGTTTACTATACTACGCCTGTCTTATCTACCTCTGAGCTAACTTACCTGAACTGTTTCCAACACTGCTCTTATCAAATGTCCAATCTGCATCATTCTCATGGTCACTAAAACCCATCTCATCCTCACTTTCATCTGCAGGAAGAGCCAGTTCTGGCCTTTTCTTCTTTCACTTACCATAGAACATGGTGGTCCTCACTAATACACTGTTCCCTATATTTATATCTAATCAAATGTATCGCCATTGAGATGTAATTTTATGCATAATGCAAATGCCATTAACATACGACTAATCAACATTATATTACGAGCATTCATGTTGTTATTGTTACAACTTGAAGGATCACTATTGCAATATTGCATTTGGCAACACATACATTTGATCGATTTACAAGAAACTAATTTGATAAAAACTCAAATATGTGAATATGTCATCATAACTTACTGGAGGTGATGTCTGATTTTTTTTGTGGATCTGACATAAGTTGATCCTTTGTTTTTACTGACATTTTCATTTGCATTCAGCAACTGCTCACAAGAAACGCCAGTCTGTCGGAAATCGTGCCACAGAAACTGTACTAATGTAATGTTTATGCGCAAATATATTGTTGTAAATCATCCTATAGAAAATATTCAATTCAAAGAAAGATTTTTGAGGGGTGTACAGTACTCATTTATGCTGAGCACTTTGCAATATAGCTACAGTCAAGGTTGAAATTATTCATACCCCTAGCCAATTCTGACTTAAAGTTACTTTTAATTCACCAGCAAGTATTTTTTGTTTTGTTTAGTTTTTTACCACAAAAAAAATAAAATAAAATCATATATATATATATATATATATATATATATATATATATATATATATATTTTAATTTATATTTATACAAAAACTTTAAGTCAGAATTTGATAGGTGTATGAATAATTTCAGGCTTTATGTGCAGATTGAAATGCAAACTAAGTATGTTGATAAATAAATAAGTGCGTGTGTGTACAAATAGTGTTGTTGTTCCACAATTATTATCAAGTGTTTGTGAGATGGATTGCCGGAGGGAAGGAACAAGATCAATAGTTAGTCCTCATTTGTGTATCAATCCTAATAGCCAGCAGCTGTTTGATATTCTGAGCATTTTTAGCGATTCTCAGTAGAGAGAAGATTTTGACACCCTGTGAACTTAAGCACTGGTGAAATATCCCAAAAATTATCCTTTTTTTCCAACTGCAGGCGAAGATTCACAGATGTTTAGTTGCACACTGTTTGGATCTTTCCCTGAGGACAACTGATGAAATATTTTAGCGTGGTTAAGTAGCATGAAACTAAATGTTAGCATATTACCAAAACAAACTTTGATTTCGTTTGAGTTCGTTTTCATGCTGACTCTTGTTTAGTACGAAGTTTTTAAAGACGTTGCCGGAAAGTGAAACAAGATCCACTGAGTCAAACAAAAAAAAAAAAAAGATAAATTAATGAAATGCATACTTTTGATATTTAACTAACATAAGTCACAAAATCATGGTTAATAACATAAGTCCATGGTGTATTTGACTTAATTTAATTTAATGAATAATTTAATTACTGTGATTTTGCATAAAGTTGTGTTTGTATATCCCAAAGTGTTTGAATATGGAATATTTGAATATCAATACAGAATCTGTTTTGTGAGTGAGAGCAGAGTGATGTTGCTGTCGAATCTGCCTCAGTTAAAAATAATAATAATGATGATAATAGTAATGAATCCACCTTCTTCTTACGATTTCTTCTGTTAAACTAAAGAAGCGTAAACACAATATTAAGCATTTTTTAAAACTGGGTAGAATAATGCGACCATATTCTACTTCAACCATCAAAAATGTAAAGAAAATGTAAAAGTGTAAACGCATTCATAAATTACTGTCACCATAAATAAACCTACACTCTCAGAAATAAAAGTACAAAATCTGTCTCTGGGGTGGTACCTTTTCAAAAGATACAGTTTTGTACTGTACAAGACATTAGTACCTTTAGGGTACACTTTTGTACCTTTAAGGCTCACTTTTGTAGCTTTAAGGTACTCTCAGGCACACATTTGTACTTTTTAGGTATTAATATGTACCTTTAAGAACCAGTTAGGAACAAAAATATATCTTTTGAAATGGTACCGCCCCAGTGACAGAGTTTGTACCTTTATTTCTGAGAGTGTAAAATCCTGATTCTTTCAGCCATCATCTTTAATTTTAACCTAGACATGTTAACAATCACATTAATAATACAATCACTGACCACTTCTATTAGATTCAGCTTTCTAGAATTCAATTTAACTCCCTTTTGCCTGGATCTTTTATTCATTCATTCATTCATTCATTTTCTTTTTGGCTTAGTCCCTTTATAAATCTGGGGTCGCCACAGCGGAATGAACCGCCAACTTTTCCAGCATATGATTTAAGCAGCGGATGCCCTTCCAGCTGCAAACCATCACTGGGAAACATCCATACACACTCATTCACACACATACACTACGGACAATTTAGCTTACCCAATTCACCTATACCGCATGTCTTTGAACTTGTGGGGGAAACCGGAGCACCCGGAGGAAACCCACGCCAACACGGGAGAACATGCAAACTCCACACAGAAATGCCAACTGACCCAGCCGGGGCTCGAACCAGCGATATTCTTGCTGTGAGGCGATCGTGCTACCCACTGCGCCACCGTGAGACCCCTTGATCTTTTATCTTTTGTTTTATTTTTATTTTTTTACTGGAGAAGGACTTGGAAAACATTCTCAGAAACCATTTTGCTCCAGATTTTTCCCCCTGGACATCCATGATGTGAATGTTTTGTGGCCCCGTTCCACCCCACACCAAAAGTGTTTAATTGAATTAAAATCTGGTGATTGTGGAGACGGGCCTCACAGTGGCGCAGTGGGTAGCATGTTCGCCTCACAGCAAGAAGGTCGCTGATCGCTGGTTCGAGCCTCGGCTGGGTCAGTTGGCGTTTCTGTGTGGAGTTTGCATGTTCTCCCTGTGTTGGCGTGGGTTTCCTCCGGGTGCTCCGGTTTCCCCTACAAGTCCAAAGACATGCGGTATAGGTAAGCTAAATTGTCTGTAGTGCATGAGTGTGAATGGGTGTGTATGGATGTTTCCCAGAGATGGGTTGCAGCTGGAAGGGCATCCGCTGCGTAAAACATATGCTGGATAAGTTGGCGGTTCATTCCGCTGTGGCGACCCCAGATTAATAAAGGGACTAAGCTGAAATGAAAATGAATGAATGAATGATTGTGGAGACCAGTTGCGTATAGTATCTCACTGGCATCTTCAAGTATTCAGTTTGAGATGATTTGGACTTTGTGATGTTGTGCATGGAAGAAGTCATCATGGGACTGGTAACACTATAGTCATAAAGCAGGGGTCTCAACCTCAAATTTGCAAGGGGCTATTGCAGTGACTGACAACTCATAGGAGGGCCATTTTAACATTCAAGCACACAATGAAATTGCAAACCTGATGCAATTGATGCATCTTAAGACAACTTACATGATGTTTATATTTCAAGCATTACCTGTCACTAGTGGTAATGCAAATCAGCACGTCCAGTCGTGTCACACAGCTGCTGAAATATATCTTATATGTGCAGCACACTTAGAAAGTTCAGACAATTGGCATAACCAATTGACTATTCATCAAGTCAGGCTCGTTGACATAGTTATTGGTCATAATTGAGTTTTATCTGTGAGAAGTAAGAATTAATATTGTGCACCGCCATTTTTGTTCACCTGTTCAGATGAGCACTTCTCAGATCTGCTGCTCAAGTTCTCTTTGCCCTTTGAGGTTCCCTGTCTAAACAGCCTAATAATGCTGTTGAATTTAGTTTATATTTAGTTAGTCCCTAACTTCAGCACTCACCGATGGGACATTTACTTGCAGGGAGCCTTGTTTCAGTTCATGGACATACGTTCTAACATGCCAGTTCAGAGAATAGTTCAAGGAATGTGTAAAAATACAAAATTCATTTTTCTTATTTAAATGCAAAACCAAAGAAATACAACTTCCATCTGTGTATTGAACCATGAAGGTCATACCGAACGGTTCAATGTTATATTGAGTTTTGTGGCATCCCTAGTGACCAGTGGATATTTGAGTTACTGTAGCCTTTCTATGAGCTCTGTCAGTCTGGCCAGTCTCTTCCGACCTCTGACATCAACAAGGCTTTTTCGCCATGAGAACTAAAGCTCATTGGATATCTTCTCTTTTTTGGACCATACTCTGTAAACCCTAGAGAGGGCTGTGAGTGAAAATCCCAGTGGATCAGCAGTTTTTGAAATACTTACACCAGCCTGTCTTGCACCAAGAGCCATTCAATGGTCAAAGGCACTTATATCGTCTTTCTAAATCTTTCTGATATCTAAAGTAAATGCTCATGGTTTCTGCAACATGATTAGCTGGTTAAAATACTGTGCAATTGAACAGGTTTGGGCTACATATTAAAGTGATCAGCAACTGCTCCAATCAGTTCATTATGAAAACACACATCTTAGCCTCAGTCATTATCTAGGGCTTGGTACTCTCTCCGAAATAAAGGTACGAGAGCTGTCACTGGGGTGGTACCTTTTAAAAAGGTACATATTTGTACCTAAAGCAGGGGTGTCAAAGTTAATTCCTGGAGGGCCGGAGTCCTGCAGAGTTTAGTTCCAGCCCTGCTTCAACACACCTATCTGTAGGTATCTAACAAGTTTAAAGCACTCAATTAGTTTGATCATGTGTGTTTAATTAGGGTTGGAACTAAACTGTGCAGAGCTGCGGCCCTCCAGGAACTGGCTTTGACACCTGTGACCTAAAAGGTCCCTATTAGTGCCTAAAAAGTACAAAAGTGTACCTCTCAAAATTTGTAGGTACAATTATATGCTTTTGAGGTAAAAATATGGACCCTTTAAGTACAAATGTGTATCTTTTGAAAAGGTACCACCCCAGTGACAGCTCTCGTACCTTTATTTCGGAGAGTGCACAGACTAAAGGATTTATTTAAATCTCATACAATTTTTCAAAATTTTAAAGACATGAAGACACATTTTTTTTTATTTCACCATTTTGCTCATACTGTATAATGTGTTGTGTACCACAATCTGACAAATATAGCACACCATTTACCAGCGTTTCTCAATCACGGTTTTTGCGGCCAAAATCGCTACGTATTTCGTATATTTCTCTTTTTGCATCTGACGTTTGTTCTAATTCGACAACAAGTGCCCTGCAAAGTAGACTTCTGCCATGATTTCAGTTTGAAGGGAGCATACATGTTTCATTCAAATGGTATTTCAGTGTGTGATAGGTGAATTTATGTTGTATTCATTTAGATAGGTATATTATGTCACAATGCTTCTCTAGTAAGAAGAAGCTACAGGCAGTGCAGTTGTGCAAATCCATGAATGAACATTCCAAAGTAAAATAAAGGCTCGTGCTCAGGTAGAGGGCAATGAAGGAGAAGGGACTATAGAGAACAATGCACACTAGTGATAGTTGATCGCAAACGAATTAGAGTTTTTTTAACCGGATCTTCTAAGTTCACCAAATCAAACTGAATCGTTTGAACAGTTCGCGTCTCCAGTAAGCACTTATCCTCAAATGACTTACTTTCTAACATGCCTGATTGCCTCTGACTTGAAATAAACCAATTTTCCAAGTTATTCAGTCACTAGAACAGTACACTGAGATCAGATTTAAGAACTGGTGAACTGATAATACTGCTCATGTGTAATGTTACATGACAGTACATGACAGCCTGCTGTTACTGACACAGCAGCACAGTACTGTCTAAACCAAATTTGGACTCCTGATTAAGCTGCAGCAAAACCGAGGGCTTAATAACGAGGATAGTAAATATTAGAAAGAGTAATAGTAGATAGTAAGTAAATCATGCTTAATTTGGGTTGCAAAGCTTAATTGTAAGAAACTTTTCAGATCATGGTGACATTTTAACTGACTGAAATTATGAATGCTGCCTATATATTTTTGATATGTTGAGTCCTAACATGGTAGGACTTTCATTACATCATCGTGGATGATGTCATTACGTTGTAGTGTAAAAGAACCAGTGATGTGTTTTTTTTTTTACTTTCATTATCCGAATGAAAGTTTCAATTTCAAATGGAAGTTGGGTTTTTTTTCATTATCCGAAGAAAAGATCCAAACTTCCCATCAGTAATACACACTGCATAGTGACCAAGCGGCAATATCCGCTCTCTCTCATGAAGCTAATACGGAATAACTGAAACTGCAATTCATCGAAATTCCGCTAGGACTGGCTCCATAATAGCGCAAATTTCGAATGATTTTGATGTTAAAATGACCAACTTTACTGCAGATAAAAAGGTGTTTACAGCCTGGTACAAAAAAAACGATTTTGATGGATATATTAAAAAAACACTTCATGACAACCTGAGTGGTCTCGCTGCTCGCTGTCTCGTCACCTCAGCTGATTCCAGATGTTTAGCCGCTGAACTCGGCATATACATCGTATTTATGTGGCTGTACACAGTCAATTGCCTTTTGGAATTATTTCTTACAATTATCAGATAATTTGGCATGCTGTGCACTTAATTGCACTCACAATCCTTTCAAGTGCCCTCAATTTCCCTGATAGTGAAATTATTTTATACTTATATATCATATCTGTAAATATATTTATTTTATTTAAGATAAATTAACATTTATAATTTTCTTTAGAACTTGAACGCACTCCAGAATCTGACAGATTGATTAGCTGTAGGCTCTAGAACAGTCATCTGAAACGTTGTCATACAGTTTTATGCCTGGATTTCATAAATAGCCTTGCGTTTACCAACACAGACTATATTTGAAATATTTGGAGGTAATTCGCATTTTCCTCCTGTAGAAAAACGTCATAAGAACAATGCTTAGTGGCTCAATGTATAACAATGTTTTTAAAAGACTAAACACTTTATTGATATAGTATACAACCAATCACATGTGGTCAGAATGCAAATGAGTCGCAGGTAATGAAGTATTTCGCGTTTCTCCCAACGAAAAGCCCATCTAAGCAAAATCGTCTGTAGCTCCGCTCACGCTCTGCTTCTTTGCCCTTTTTTGGTTACCCCTGGTTGGTGCTATGATGCGCAAACAAAATGGCGACGGTTGGCCACCCCACTTGTAGCCTCATTTGCGCTCTTCAGAAACGTATGGGTGACGTCACGGATACTACGTCCATATTTTTTACAGTCTATGATAGTGACGTGTTAATCAGAACACAGTTCAAGCATTGAGCTCATCAAATGAGCAGGTCATCTAAATCAGGTGTGTTAAATAAGAGAGACATGCAAACCACTGACATAAACCCAACCAATAATGTTTTCAAAAGCAAATGTACTATAAGAGAAAAGTGCACTCCGACCACCTAGTTTTAGATTGATTTTACATTGCTTGTATCTCTTTTGTGAAATGATGCATCACAAGTACGACACCGTACAAAGAAAGTTACTGAGTAAAGTTGTCCATATGGAGACAGGCTAAGAGGTGACTCTGCATCACAAGTATGACATTGTACAAAGAAAGCTACTGAGTAAGGTTGTCCATATGGAGACAGGTGAGAAAAACGTATTGGGATACAAATCTTAGACACTATGAAGTTGTTTTGTGATATTTATTTGGTGTTTTGGCAAACTAGTGCACAAAAATAGTTCTTTATATGTCGATAACATGTCCCTGTAAATATCATTAGTGTGAAAAGAATTAAAGCTGTTGCCATACATTCCTGTAGTGTTCATTTTAACTAGAAACTGCAGTCAAACGTGTGTTTAAGTACTTTTTGTGGTTTCACCAAAAATGACGGCTGAAACACATATTCAATTAGCCTGTTTTGCGCAACAAAAAAATCATTAATTTGTGTGGGGGGTTTTTGAGTCTGCAATCTCTCAAACAAACCGAATAAAATGTAAAAGTAAAGATTTGAAGCGTAAAGTGATTCTTTCTGCCTTTCAGTGCATTTTTTGTGGCACATATGAAAGAGTACAGTAGACTACAAATGTGAAGTTGAATACACAGTTGAATACAAAAGAGAAAAGGCAGTAGTCATGAAAAAAAAATCCAGCTGACTTTAAAGGGCTTTTGTCAGAGATATGCCTAAGCCACATTAAAATATGAAGCATTACATAATTCTCCTGACATCTGAAAGTAGATCTGAACAAGAAGCAAAATCTACAACTCATTCAGCCAAACAGATGAATAAGGAGTTATTTGTAGTACAGCCTTTTGATTTGGAAAGTTTTAAAAATATATATAAATTAATTAAAACTTCCCTAAGCAGAAAGTGCCTCCCACAGTTTAAATTGCAGGCTTGTTAGGAAAATGGTGAATGTATAATTATACCGCATTGCTTCTTAAATCCATACAGATTGTACAGTCTGAATGTTAAGCTTACATTTTATTCTTCCTAATTATTGTTAACAGAATAACTATATAAGAAAGCAAAACATTTAATTATTAACTAATTATTTTAAACTTTCAGTTCACATTAATGTATTAATACCATGAGCATAGCTTGAGCCTGCAACCCGATAATCATTCCCAAAGCAAAAAGTTGTGACTCTTTCATTTGGTACAGATGCAGTAATGCACTGCTCTTTTTAAAATACAATAATGTTGATGTAAATATGTTGGACAGTGTGCAATGCAATTCTAAGCTGAAAGCATCTGTCATTACCTGGTAACTGGACAAAACAAAACATTGTTAATGGTTTTTACTTTTGAATGATCGATTATGTGTACTTTAAGCACTTTTTACTAAGTTAACAAACTAATATCTCTGAGGTGTTTTGTTCATACACACTCAGATATAAAGGTACAAAATTTGTCACTGGGACCTTTTCAAAAAGTACACTTTTGTACCATACAGGGGAATATTAGTACCTTTAGGGTACTAATACACTTTAAGGTTCACTTTTGTACCCTTAAGGTACTACGAGGTACACATTTGTACTATTTAGCTATTGATATGTACCTTTAAGGACCAGTTAGGAACACAATTGTACCATTGGAAAAGTAACCCCCACAGTGACAGATTTTGTACCTTTATTTCTGAGAGTGTATATTAGCCTATTTTTATAATATTATTTTGTTTTTATTTGGCTGTTTAATCACAGAGGTTCTGTTTTAGTGTCTATTTAGACTTCAGCCCTTCGTAACGGTCAAACATGTATCTGCTTCGTGTGCTGATGAATCGAAAAAGAGAAAAACTGTCTCTGTTCATGTTTGTTTTGGGGTTTTTTTATCAGATGTAAAAGGCCTAAATGCATCTATTGTATAGCCCCATTATTCCTAAGTTCAAAGGCGGTTCAACAAAATAATATTAAATGTCTTATTACATTCATTCATTCATTCATTTTCTTTTCGGTTTAGTCCCTTTATTAATCTGGGGTCGCCACAGCGGAATGAACCACCAAGTTATCCAGCATATGTTTTACGCAGCGGATGCCCTTCCAGCTGGAACCCATCACTGGGAAACACTCATACACTCTCATTCACACACATACACTACAAACAATTTAGCTTACCCAATTCACCTATAGTGCATGTCTTTTGACTTGTGGGGAAAACCAGAGCACCCAGAGGAAACCCACCCGTACACCATGCAAACTCCACACAGAAATGTCAACTGACCCAGCCGAGGCTCGAACCAGCGACCTTCTTGCTGTGAGGTGACAGCGCTATCACATTTTATATAATAAATAAGTAAAACAATGGATAGGCCTAATAGATTATGGCATAAATTGTAGAACCCTTACAATTTTTACAAATAAATTCATTAACAGTCTAGATTAGCTTAATTTAATGCGTTTTTCTTTTTCTTTCAGTGGTTTCTTTGTTTGTTTGTCTGTTTGTTTGTTTTGTATCTATGCGCAGATGTGTACCTGTAGGTAATTTTTGTGATTTTCATACATCTTGTTGACACCGTTTTTTTTTACAAACATCCCTGAAACATATTACAGCAAAAATAGTAAATATGTAAATATAGTAAATCTATAGTAAAATGTGCTAAAAATTCCCTTAATGCTTGTTCAATTAAATAACTATATCTACTGTTTCTACTGTTTTCACAGTACATAAAGCTTTTTGCATTGATGGTTTAATAAAGAACCTTTACCACACACACACACACACACACACACACA
>CAIGQW010054354.1:3040885-3051018 GCA_903798125.1 Danio choprae
ACACACACACAAAATATACTTTATGGTAAAAAAATATATTTTTTCAAGCTTTAAAAGTTTTTTCAAAAAGACTTTTTAGGCACCATAGAGTTAAGAACTGCTCAAGGGACCAGAAAATTGTCTTACTTACAGTGGCATTGCTGTGAAAACTCCTTTTAAGAAGCTTTTATTTTTTGCACATTTAAAAAAAAAACTGGGTTTTATATGTTATAGATTTTGTACATGGTGTATTTTCATTCATTCATTCATTTTCATTTCGGCTTAGTCCCTTTATTAATCTGGGGTCGCCACAGCGGAATGAATTGCCAACTTATCCAGCATATGTTTGACATGGCAGTTTTCTCCAGCGGATGCCCTTCCAGCTGCAACCCATCTCTGGGAAACATCCATACACACTGATTCACACTCATACACTATGGACAATTTAGCTTACCCAATTCACCTATACCACATGTCTTTGGACTTGTGGGGGAAACCAGAGCACCGGGAGGAAACCCACGCGAACACGGGGAGAACATGCAAACTCCACACAGAAACGCCAACTGACCCAGCCGAGGCTCGAACCAGCGACCTTCTTGCTGTGAGGCGAATGTGCTATCCACTGCGCCACCGTGAGGCCCCATGGTGTATTTTATTCTCTTTTATTTTTAACTAACTTTATTCAGACAATGGGTTGGATCATAACATGGATTCTAGTAGAACAATTATTTTTTACCATTCGGTAGACTTCTGCTGTACCGCAGGACAACAAAACATACAAAAAACTTCAAATGAATAAATCATGAGATACATGTACATACAAGAATACATACAAACATAAAGACTGTACATCAAAAGGAAGCAACAAAAGATTTAACAATATCAAAAGTGATGCTCCAGGGATTCTAGTAGACTCGGGCAGAATCTAGCAGTCTTTTCTTTTGGGAAGACATACAGAGAGCGGCAGAAGTGAGAGGGGGTGTAAAGTATTGCACAGGGAGCTGTTTGGAAAAAAAAAATTAGCAGGGTGGGTGGAATGGAGAATTGTACAGTCCCATGAAGCGGGTGCAGATAGGCCACGCTGCCCTTGTCTGTATTGCCTTTGCCAAGATTGGCCATTGGTTTTTACTGCTCCTTTTAGTGCTGTTTAGTGCTTTTACTTTTGTTAGTATTGTGGCTTATTTGTCAATAGGCTATAGATTAAATGAATTTGCTTTACTTTTGTGCACATTTGGAGCTGGTCAAAGGGATTCAGGGCTATTGGTGAAGTGAGAGGCATTTAGTTGTGGTAGTTTCAGTGGTGTAGATTTAAGCCATATAACCACCTACTTTTTAAAGGGATTTTGCATATACCCACGTGAATATACAGTAAGAGAGACCATTATGAACAACATCAAACTCTAAAATGAAAAGAAATGGTTCCTTTTGAGACGAGACTCTCTTCACAGCAAGTGGGACTAGCGGCAAATCCCTTTTAAACTTTATTTTAATTTTGGCAGATCAGTTGTGTAAATGCAGACAATGGGTTTGTTGTTTTTGAGCCTAACATCCAGCCAAGCAAAAGAAATAAAGCAGTCTGCTGAAGGGATAATGGGATAAAATGGGTTTTTTACTATTGAATAAGTTAAAGGGGTGGTCCAATGCTATTTCATGCCTACAGGGTTATTTACACTGTTAAAGTGTTGGACTCTCGTGTTTAAGCATGCTGGCTAAAGTTTCCAAAAATTATTTCGACAAAACACATAGTATTTCTTTTCCAAAAATCTTAGTTCTAGGTGGTAACAAATTTCACTATAGTTTTTTTTTTCATTCTGGCTCTATCTTACAGAATAAAGAGCCAAAATCCTTTCATAGAAAAACCTGTGCATGACCGGTGAGAGTGCACCTATCACCCCACAACAGTGCTTGGCTGAGAATAAGTCTCAATTAATTAAATATATATATATTATATCTATGGCGACATGTCTAGTTTCTAGTCTGCATGCAGCCCCATGCACTGCAGAGGAGATTAGAGCTGCTGGATTTATCAACGTCTGCAACTACATGAAAGCACACTGTAAAAAATTAAATGACAAATATTTTTTATGTTGCTTTAACATGTTTTAATAAGTTAGTCCGGCTTCGAATATTTTTCTGTTAATTTTTTACTTAGTGAAATTTATGTATAAACTAATTTCGAGAGGATCATGTGCTTATGATTGACCATGACTGGTCCCGCATTAGCTAACGCATGATTCACCAATCAGATGATTCCTAACTCACCATAAATAACCAGATTTCCTTACCTTAGTTATATTTTTTTTGAAGAATCCCCCTTTCCACCCCTAATCCACCTCCTTTTTTCCTCCATAGGGCGGCACGGTAGCCCAGTGGTTAGCACTGTTGCCTCACAACATAAAGACAACATAATGTATCAATTTGTGTAATATTATAGGCCTAGTAATAATATATTAAAATATAATATTGGCCTATATTTAATGGCATGCAGCATGTCACTCAGAGATTAATATGCCGTTTAAGTATAAATGCATCAGTATGAGTTTAAATGAGTAATAATCAGTATTATTATTCTTTAATAGAACAAGGACAAGCTGGACGTTGTAATAAACATAATTTTAAAGGCAGTAAAACTGCTAAAAACAAAGTCTTATTATGCTAATTATAAGTTGTGGCCCTTTGCATTTTATGTGGGTTTTTAATGTGGCTCCTTTAGCCTCTGATCCTAAGTTGTTGCATATTCTTAAAATTTGAGTTAGTAGTTATTATATGCAATTACTTGTGGGAAAAGTATGTATTATATATAAATGTGTAATCTGGACATATTATGATTTACCAACCAGGTTTTGTATCTGCTTCAATCTAAAAATTATTCATATCTGTGTAACGCTTTGCTGGTAGACGATGACATTACGAGACTGAACACGGGATGTAACAAAACACGGATTTATTAAATGAACACTTACGGAGAACAAACACTGGATACGGGCAGACAGGACAAGGATGACACAACCACACGAACCAAAGGAATCAAAATACCGGACAACGAAGGACACAGACGAAATGGTATAAATGGATAAAGGGATGATTAAACTAATGAGACACAAGGGATGAACACAGGTGAAACAGATGGACACTGATGGTGGCGGGAAAGACAAAGAAATCACATGATGAAAACAAAGGAAGACACGGATGAACACTGACAATCTGTCTGTATATTTGAATAAAATCCAGATACATTGTAAGTGTTAAATAAAGTTATGTGTTCTCTTCATAATTACCTAAATTACATACATGCACAGTATAACTCATAAAACTTATGTATTATTATTATTATTATTACTATTATTATTCATTCATTCATTCATTTTCTTTTCAGCTTAGTCCCTTTATAAATCTATGGTTACTTATCCAGCATATGTTTTACACAGCGGATGCCCTTTCAGCTGCAACCCATCACTGGGAAACATCCACACACTCTCATTCACACACATACACTATGGACAATTTAGCTTACCCAATTTACTTATACCGCATGTCTTTGGACTTGTGGGGAAAACCGGAGCACCCGGAGGAAACCCACGCCAACACGGGAAGAACATGCAAACTCCACGCAGAAACGCCAACTGACCCAGCCGAGGCTCAAACCAGCAACCTTCTTGTTGTGAGGCGAACGTGCTACTCACTGCGCCATCGTGAGGCCCCTATTATTATTATTATTATTATTATTATTAGTAGTAGTAGTAGTAGTAGTAGTAGTAGTAGTAGTAGTAGTAGTAGTAGTATTATTATTATATTTACATAAACATTATAATTGATAGAATAAACTATTGTGAAATAGAGCTCAGAGAGAGAAGAGATAACAGTTCTGCTTTCAACAACTGATGCGAATACAGCCATCTGTCATGCCACATTAAAGAGTTTCAAAACCAGTATATCACTGGCTATTTTTATGGGCTTCATCAGATTGCTGAGATATGCACAGAGTCAGGCATATGCAGATGTTTGATTTAAGCCCCTTTCTTTCATAGAGTTTACACTAAATTACCGCAGACACATTTCGAGGTTTAACACATAGGGTGATTGTGTCTGCAAGATTTCATTTTCATTTAGTAGACTTACACATGAGGAGATAATGTAGTGACTTAACATGAAGGGGAGATGGACACTCTTGGGCTCATTGAAGATCAGACAGACTGCAACATTTTGGATCATTTGAAGAGGTTTAAGGGTGCAAGATGGAAGTCCAGTCAGAAGAGCATTACCGTAGACCAGCCTAGAAATGACAACTGCCTGGGCCAGACGTTGTGTGGCATGATCAGTCAGAAAGGGTCTGGGTTTGCAATATGTTCTTTGGTGATCATAAATCTTCACAGAATTGGATGGGATAATAGTTGATGACTCAGTCTGGATGGAGAAATTATGTTATATATGTCTTGGTTACGTACGTAACCCACGTTCCCTGAATAGGGAACGGAGACGTGCATCTGTAAACAGACTACGAGACTTTGCCTGATGACCAATCACTCTGAAGAGTAAAAAAATGGGTCAATGAATGCCAAATGAATTGACAGAGCTCAGCTCCACAGCTGACAGCGATTAGCCATTAGTGGGCTATAAAGGCCGGTAGCTGAGCAGTGAGCATTCGAATTTTTGCCTGCTGAAGACTCAGCTGCTGTGGCTTATTCGGGGAACGTGGGTTACGTATGTAACCAAAACGTTCCCTTTCATATGGGAACTCCAACGTGCGTCTGTAAACAGACTACAGGACTGTATGGAAAATGCCACAGCAGCTAAGCCCGTCACGCTCCTGATGTGAAGTTTGCCAAGCAAAGCTTGAGCACACAAGCATCACCAAGAGTGTAACCTTCCAACGTCCCCTAAGCCCTTTAATTAACATTACATGGGAATAATTGGAAATTTTTGACGGGGGATCGTAATGAGCTTTTACCTAGCTAATATAGACTAGGGATTTTAGAATATGACAGTACGTTGGGAAAGCGTGCCAGTCCCCGAAGGGGGAGAACGCTGCGGAGGTTACCTGCTACCCAAGAGGGGAGACTTGATGGCAATAAGAACATATGGACTAGCCCTAATGAGGGGGAGTGCTACATATGATAAGCTGGTTAGTGGGTAGGGAAGACACGTGTCCGCCTGGTCAGGGGGAACACTCCGTGGCTGAAATAAGCAAAAGGCATCGCCATAGAGGACCGCGCATAGCTGGCACCGAATCTCAGCATGTGAGTAGACCTAGAGTGGGCATACCAGACATCACACTGAGCCAGGCACCCGGCTCCTCCACTGAGTCGGGTGATGGGGGCCTCGTAGGAATTCTCTAGAGTTTGCCAAGCAGGAAACTTACTAGCAGAATAGAAAAAGTGAACATATCTCTGGGTTAGGGAGCATGGCGCAGCAAGCATTTTTGACACCGAGCTTAATTTCGTCCCAATTGACCACAGTAACCCTGATGCGTTTCTGCATGAGCATCCTGATTGGCATCCTGAATGGATGACAGATCAAAACGCGTAGATAGAATTGGTATAACCCATCGCTCTCTTGGTACAATGAAGTGGGGGCGTAAACCCACTCTTTATCTCGGCTGGAGAAACCATCTTGATTGTATCCTTTGCCAGGGGTGGCATAGTGATGACCGCTTAAATACACACCCGAGAACTTGGGAGGCCAACAGTGAATTAAAACGCATAGCCGAGTCTGACCGTCCGCGTGAGCTACTATGACGGGCTGAGCAGCACTAACCAGGCTGACAGAGTCCGAACGGGTAGCATCACCGGAACTATCGCTGACGTACCTGCAGAGGGGCTGCTTCAGGATGGAGAGTGCTCACCCCGGGAAGCAGAGCGTCCCGAGGAAGAGCTGAAAATAAGAGATTGACTTTTACCTTTCTCCCAGGATCCCGTGGAGAGGCTGGAGGTGCGAGAGAAGGAGCCTATCTTCTGGCACCCTCAAAACCTGTGGCGAAGTGCACCAAAGCTGAGAGCTGGAAGGCAGCACGTCCCATGCTGGCAGCAATTGGGCCTCCACACCTAGAGGGAAGAAAAGCTGCTCTTTTTTGGATTGCTACATTCATTCGCGCCTGGGATATGGCGCACTTTGTCGATGTGGCGCATATCTGCCAGGGTAAGCCAAGGGTGGCCACTTGTGTGGCCATCGTCCTCCCCAGGGCACGGGCGGCTGACTTGAAGGTCATGAGAGCTTAAAGGTCATGAGAGCGTAGTCGGTGCTTATGCATAAGCCTGGGGAAGAACCGCCCCTGTGCATCACAGCCAGGTGATGCCGCGGTGCAGGGCAGAAGCAGCATTGCCCGCAGCGGTGTGGGCTCTGGCCATGAGAGACACAGATAACCCACCCGCCTTGGACGGGGGTCTCAGCTTACCCCTCCTGGTGGCAGCACCCACCACCTGAGGAATAGCTTCGTACTCACTGGCCACCTCGCCATCAGGGGAGGTAAAGGTGTAAGCGGTCCAGCAGTGAGACTGGAGGACAAGCCATCTCCAGCCACACTGCTGAAGCAGCTCAGGAAGCGCAGTGTCTAAATAAGGTATTCAGCTTCTGGCACATCAGTACATACCAGTGTCAGTTATGTCACTTCACTGCCATTCACAAATTCTGTTCTGTGGCCTGGTGGGATAGAAAAGTGTCCATCATATGTCCACTTCAGAATCCTGTTGTAAGTAGTAGGTCAATCAGTTGATTTTGGCCTACTCTTTTATAAGTTTTTTTCTGAACAGACTGTGAAAAGTAAAGGTGTATGTGAGTAAGAAATTGGCTAATGCACAGTATGCCAAAAAGTATGGCAATAGATAGTTTTGATCTATAGTTGGCACAGAAAAAAAGAGAAACAAAGTTTTTCAGAGGCTAATGACAGTACACTGCAGAGCTTTGTGCTTAAAGATTTATTTTACCCGGCAGACCTATTTACATTCGAACAATGTAATTTAAACATCAAGAAAACAGTTTATTTGTTAATAAGGGGAGCAGTTAAAAAGTAATTGTGCTCGTGAAAAATTTGAAGTCAGCAAAAGAAACTGTGCTGTGGTTTTTGCATCATTGTAACTAAAAGCATTGCTCCAGAGACTGTATAAATGCAGAGGATGGAGAACGCTTGTCCTGATCATAGCGCTAAGCACATTCTGTTCATATTATAAAGCTTCACAATGATCTCTAAACTTTATTGACATGGCAATACGGTTATCTGCTCATTAATTCTTTAGCAGCGTGTGTGTGTTTGATCCTGGGGTCGCTGCAGGAGGGTCGGGATGTAAAGGGAGTGTGAGCTGATAAAGACCTGTCGATTCAGAGACGGTGGTCTGGTGAACAGGCCAGTCTTCTGTTGACAAGAATGATAGCTTTCATTTGCATGCTAAAGCTGCAGCTGCCCCATCAAGATGGATGAGGGTCTCGGCTCCTTTCGCAGGATTGCTAATATACAGAGACAAGATTATACCAAGAGGATAAGCATTTATATAGCGCATAATGAACCCAAGTTCTCCTTGTGAGGTGAGCTCAAGAAACTGAGTCTGATTGGACTGAAAATTTGCTATGTAAACAATAGCAATTCCGGATTAGGTCTCAGGTGGTGACTTAATATCATACAAAAAAAAAAAAAACATTGAAATTTAATCACATATCTGTGTACTGAGCACTTGGTTAATGCCTGCATTTGTTTTATTTGCTTAATCCTATTTACAATACACACTGGCTTAAAGTAGCTTTTCATAAATTCACCATGCTAATCTTTATTATATTGTATCACTTAAAGTTATGTGAGTTACATGGACAGTGATGTAATGTGCACTTGGTACCTACAGTAGATATGTAAAAGATCAACTAGATGAGATGTGCTAATATTAGGGGTGTCTCACTCTTTTGGGAGATTTTTTGTTTAAATAATAATGGTAATTAAACAATAGTTAGCTGAATGTGTTTTTCTGATGCTAACTGATTCATTATGAAACAAAGCAAGTGATTGTGCTTACATTTTTGCGAAAATTGCTCCGGGTACATTTCGTTGCACATTTCAAAGACAAATACACTAGAGGGCACCATCTACTTTATTCATTCATTCATTCATTCATTTTCCTTCGGCTTTGTCCCTTTATTCATCAGAGGTGGTCACAGCTAAATGAACCGCCAACTTATCCAGCATATGTTTTACACAGTGGATACCCTTCCAGCTGCAACCCAGTACTGGTAAACATCCATACACACACATACACTATGGCCAATTTAGTTTTATTCAATTCACCTATACCTGTGTGGGAAACCGGAGCACCCGGAGGAAACCCATGCGAACACGGGGAGAACATGCCAACTGACCCAGCCAGGACTCAAACCAGTGACCTTCTTGCTGTGAGGTAACAGTGGTAACCACTGAGCCACCCTGTCGCCCATCTACTATATTGCGAATCTGAAATATGTTGCTTGGGGTAGCTTTTGTTTGTATGTTTCAGATATATAAATTCACCATACTAATCTTTACATTATTGCGTTGCTTAAAGTCACATGGTGTAATGTACATTTGGTAATTGATAATTAAACAATATTTTACTGAATTAGTTTTCGAACTGCTAACTAATTTATCATGAAACAAAGCAAGTGACTGTTTTTGAATCGATCATTGAACAGCCCAGGCTCATTAGAATCTGCCTATATGTTTGCTAAATGTAAAACGCACTGCTCGGGGTGCATTTTTTTGCATGTTTCAGATGACAAATCCACTAGAGGGTGCTGTCTACATTATTGTGAATCTAACATACGTTACTTAGAATCTAACATACTTACTGCATGTTTCAGATAGAAACAAAGATGAGGCGAATGCATTTGATTACAAATCATAGACATCGTTCAGTTGTTTTGTGGCGTTTATTTGGGGTTGTGCAAAAAACTGCACAAGACTAATCCTTTATTCGTCAATTATATACCCCTGTAAATATCATTAGTGTGAAAATAAATAAAACTTTTTGTCATCCTTCTGCACCGTAACATTGATTTTGTCTAGTCAAAATGATTAGCGCCACCTGGTGGCAACAGGAAGTGACATGTTTTACAAGTAACAAACTCCTCCTACAAATTTTATCACATCGAATCCATGTTCCGTTAGTTTAGTCCAAAGGCCTTTGTGATGTTAAATTGTGAAGATCTAGAGTTTTCACCGAGGGGCGTGTCCGTGGCGGACTGAGAAAGTACAATGCTTCGCCATGGAGGAGGAAGCACTTATAACTCAACCAAACAATATCTGATCTGCCTGAAAATGCACAGGTTCGATGAGATGCCTCTCCTTAAGACATCTACATGCCAATATTGAGTCTCAGTTATATCACCACCCGCTGACAGAAGGAAGTTTGGCATAAATCAGTGATTTTCTCTGGTATTTCAATATATATCCCTATATAGGTCCCTTTCATCGCTGCTTGCAGCTTTAATTTTATTTTTATTTTTCAAATATTTCCCAAATATTGTTTAACAGAGCGAGGAATTTTGCACAGTATTTCCTATAATATTTTTTTTTCTTCTGGAGAAAGTCTTATTTGTTTTATTTTAGCTTGAATAAAAGCAGTTTTTATTTTTTTAAAAGCCATTTTAAGGTCAATATCATTAGCCCCCATAAGCAATATATATATATTTTTTTTTTTCTTCGATTTGTCTACAGAATAAACTACTGTTATACAATGATTTGTCTTATTACCTTACCTTGCCTAATTAACCTAAATAACCTTAGTTAAGCCTTTAAATTGCACTTTAAGCTGAATACTATCTTGAAAAATATCTAGTAAATTGTTATGTACTGTCATGGCAAAGATAAAAGAAAACTGTTATTAGAAATTAGTTATTAATTATGTTTAGAAATGCTTTGAAAAAATCTTCCGTTAAACAGAAATTGGGGGGAAAATATATAGGGGGGCTAATAACTCAGGAGGGCTAATCATTCTGACTTCAACTGTACATGTTTGTGGTTTCACAAACAGTTAAAACATTCTAATAGTTGTGGTGTCACAAAAAATTTGTAATGAGCTTGTGTTGTCATTGAATCATTGGTTTATTCAGTTTATTCAAAAACATTGTAATGAAATAACAGAGTGTTGAGAAGCACAAGTTTACTATTATAACTTTATAACAAACAATAAAAGAACAAGAGT
>CAIGQW010054354.1:3074859-3093146 GCA_903798125.1 Danio choprae
AAAATCAATCATAATAAATAAATTACATTTATTGTTATTGATGTAGGGTTTGGGTTTACAGTATATATCATTTAATCCTTATTTCTTACAGTATCTGAAAATATAAAATATATACATTTAAAAATATCTGTCATTTCATGATTTAGAATTGTTAATTTCAATGGCAAATAGCAATTATTCCAAATTTGCAATCACGCCGTTTCAGCACAAGTTCTGCTCACATTTAAAGAATGCTACTGGATCATTGAAGGCCATGTAATACATAACAGAGAGCTTACAACCTTTCAGATACTTTCTCCCATCAGCTAAAGTCATTGAATGGGTTGAAACCTTGCAGGCCCTTCACAAAAGGGAGCAAAAAGTCACTCTCCTAAACTTTAATCCTCTGCTCCTCTCTGGTGGAATGAGCTTCAACCTCTATCCAAACTGCTGAGAACATCACATTTCTAAAAGCAACTAAAGACAACTTCTTTCACAAGCACTTAACCAACCCACAGCAAATATATTTACAGTACACACAGTAATGTAAATGAATTACAAATGTAATTCAGTAGTTTTGCTCAGGAATTATACATCTTAATTGTTTTATGTTCAATACACCTACATTTGCAAAAATTAACAAGCTAACTTAATTCCTTCGTTTTGTCCCAACACAATTCGATTGTGTGGAGCAGTGGAAACGCAGCGAAATGGCCTTTAACAGAACTAAATGTACTGTACTAAAGAATGTTTCGTTTTCAAACAAGTGCACAGTTAGAATATTGCTTAGTTAGAATAAATTGTTAGTGAGGGTTCAAAGTGCATAACGCATTAACATATCGCCACAGCAAATTTTTTGGCTGTTAGTTTACACATAGACTATAGAATACACAAGACATGTCACTCGTATAATTTTGAATGGGGAAAAGTGTAACGGTCAATATGGCGGATGAAGCCCCGCCTCGAAGCCATCGAACGCTATAGACTGACGATTCTCAGAGGGAGAAGCTCGGACCAGGCGTGCTTTTATGACAGTTTTTATGGCAAATAAACACACTGGAATCTCACTGAATACTTGCTTCACAGACATAATAATTATATCCAAATAAAGCCTGAAATCTGTACTTTTAAAGGAACCAACTCTACTTGAAAACAAACGTATGAATCTGTATGAAACGAACGCGAGGTACAGTTCATCCTGTCAAACGCATATCACATGACAGCAACTACTCAAACACCCACAAACTTGTAAACAAAGAGTCGCTGTCATTTCTGGAGGAAATTCGCCATCAAGACCAAGTTGTGAATTACTTAAGAAGACCAGTGCGATCTGACGAAGTATTATTCAGGGGATGTTAATGTGTAGAACGGCCATAAATGAGGTTGGTGTTGTGATCTCGTTCTTTTCGAGTGCGTATGCGCACTAGCTTAGGAAACCTGGAGATATTAATGTTCCCCATAAAAGGGATTTAAAGGGACTTTGGTTTACACAGATTTTACTGTAAATGGATCAACCTGCTGGTTATTCATAGGTGCATATATTAAAGCAATGTGTTCCCACATTAATGTCACATTAAATTTATAGTACATAAATGACAAATACTTTAACATACACTTAGGAACACCCTTAAATTAAAATAGCGCTGATGTAAGCTACATTTTTTTAATTTGCAGGGTAAAAGGTGGAATAATAATCGCACACTGCTAACAATTTTCTGTAGAATCTACAATAACTTACCGGCAGCGGTTCACCAGTAACTTACTGTAAATCAATTACAACAAAAATACTGTATTTACATTTACAGCATCATTTAGCTTGCTCTGTATGTAAAGTATCTCATTTTATCTATATCTTTACTGTAAAATATACAGTAATTTATGCAGTGCAATTTTAAAATACAGTAACTTACTGCCTAACTGTCCTACAGTAAAATACAGTTCATATTACAGGTAAATGCTGTGTAATTTACAAAAATCATTAACAGTGCGGCGTAATACTACTCATTACTCTTGAGTACTTTTAAAAGGGCTACTTTTTTACTCATACTTAAGTAGTATTTAGAACAGATAGCTTTACTTTACTTGCACTGCATTTTTAGCAAGTAATGGCACTTTTATTTGAGTATGATTTTTCACTTTTTCCACCGCTGCACACACACGCAAAACAATTAGTGTACATTTAACTCAATTTCAGTTTAACTTAACACTCCTTGGGTGTACACATGACTCCCTTCATTTTGGAGTTACACTAAAGTGTGAAATTTGTACATTACTTACAGAGTTCATTTTAACACAGTAAGAGTTTATTCTTACATCAAACTGGAGTGTGTGTTACCCTTCAAAGTGTTAATATATTACCTTTTTTCCTATATTATCAATTGGTGTGTGTGTGACAGATAACAGTGATCAAATATGTTGAAAATAGTTTATTCATTCATTCATTTTCTTTTCGGCTTAGTCCCTTTAATAATCTGGGGTCGCCACACCAGAATGAACCACCAACTTATCCAGCATATGTTTTACACAGCGGATGCCCTTCCAGCTGCAACCCATCACTGGGAAACATCCATACACACTCATTCACACACATACACTGCGGACAATTTGGCTTACCCAATTCACCTATAGTGCATGTCTTTGGATTTGTGGGGGAAACCGGAGCACCCGGAGGAAACCCATGGGAACACGGAGAGAACATGCAAACTCTACACAGAAATGCCACCTGACACAGCCAGGGCTCGAACCAGCGATCTTCTTGCTGTGAGGTAATTGTGCTACCCACTGCGCCACCATGCTGCCCTTGAAAATAGTTTTAATTTATTAAATGTTCATTAATCTTTTCAGAAATCATTTCAATTCATTCAACTCTTTGCATTTTAAATTGCAACAAGACATGTTTTTTTTAACAAACTTTAGAAAATCTGTTTGTGCAAGAAAATAAAACCATTAATACCTGCACAATATAAAATAGACCATTAATTGTTTAATGGTTTAATAAAAACTCATTGTTTTGTAACTCATAGAAACCTCATAAAACTTATTGATTAAAATGTACTCCGGTTTTAACACTGGACAACACCAAAAAAATCACACTGTATATTTAACACTGGAATTTTTGCTGTGCACATACGCAAAAAATATACAAATATAAATTCCTGTCTAGCTTGCTAGCAAATGGTCAAATGAACCTGCAAGTAAATAATAGAAATAATGTTGGCTGCTTAGTGAAAAGTTTTTTTTCTTTTGTCACTTTGGATAAAAATATCTCTTCTGCCTTAAGAAAAAAAAAACGGTGCAAACATAACCTCTAGTGTGGACCTAACATTCCCAATTTACAAAACTTTCCAATGGCTGGTGCAACACTTCGCATGGTCTCTAGATACTTTTCCTCCCGGATATGATTTGAGATATCATTTATGTCAGGACAAACACAGGGTTAAGGACAAAGCTGCGCACATGCCCTCAAGTGACTGAGTGCAAGAAACCCAGAAATTTCAGCCCATCTTTTATATCTGTTTCGCTTACATCGAACTGCTTTCACATTGTGGCTCAGATGTAATCACCACTCTACAGTTGTTGTACTTTTATTCTCAAAGCCTTAAATATTATAGGATTTAACAAAGCGTAAAAAAAAGACTGGGATTGTTTCAAATTAGCATAATGTTCCACAGACAGACATTATTTGAACTAAATACTTTTTTTTCTTGCATAACAGAACAGTGGTGATCTAAATATGAAGGCAAAACATACTGTGAAGAAAGTTAATGAAAGTTAGAGAAGATATAAGTAAAATCACACTTTGAGTGCTAAGGAAAAGCATTATCAAGTCAACTTTATTAGTACTGTGTACAATAAAGCACAATCAAACATTTGCTATCAGAGCATCAGAGAAATATAGAGATAAAGATTACACTTCATTTAGTAGTGTCCCTTTTACATTGTAGCCATGCATTAACTACTGAGTACTATAAATTAATGACATGTACTTAATGTACACATGTACTTAATGACATGTGTCTAAACTGTGTTTAGAATCAGGAGGGTTAGGTTTAGGATTGGTTGCATGTAATTATGCATAAGTAATTTTAAATACTATAGTAAGTGCATGAAACGTGTAACAAGGACAGCTTAAAATAAAGTGTTAGCCAGGAAAATTACAATAAATGAAATACATGTATTCAGATATGCGGTAAATATAGTATTATACAATAAAGAAAAAAGCATCATTATTATTTAATTCAAGTCTGTTACGTGTTGGTTTGGTTCAACCATCATTCAAATTCAATTACACTTTGTATGTATTTATATTGTATATATATATATATATATATATAAATATAAAAATATAAAATATACAGCGAGACAAATAAGTGTTAAACATGTCAGCATTTTTCTCAGAAAACATATTTGCCATTGATGTCGTTGACTTGAAATTTAGATGTTGGTAACAGCCAAAGAAATCCATGTATGCAAAGAATACAAATCTAATTAGTTTACAAATGATGTTATGCATTAATAAAAATTAAATGAAGCAGGAAAAAAGTATTGAACACATGAAGAAAGGGAGGTGTACAGTAGAAAGGCAGTGAAAGCCCAGACAGCAGCTGAAATCTCTCAGTAGTTCTTCAGCAACCCTCTGCCCTTCGTCAGTGTAAATTAATTTTAGCTGCTTCAGTCCAACATCTACATTACAGGAGGATGAAGATGAAACCAGGGTGGACATTTCAGCAAGACAATGATCCAAAACGCAGCCAAGGAAACTCTCAAATGCTTTCAGAGAAAGAAAGCTGTAGAATGGTTCCGACAATCACCTGACCTAAATCCAATAGAAAATACAAGATAAAGCTCATATTTGATAGAAGAGACCCAAAGAACCATTAGGATTTGTACAATCTGTTGAAGTCACACATGAAAAACTCACACATGAGCAATTCATGTGACTTCATTCTCCAAATGAGAGGCATCTTTAAGCTGCCATCACCAAAAAAGCCTTTAAAGTATTAAATATGTTTCAATAGTTCAGTACTTTCTCATTGTCTCATTTTATTGTTATTACACATAACTTTTTTGTTTTGTATAATTTTTTTGTTTGTAATGTTTGGGTTTTTTCCAAAATCTGGTTCAATTCCATGTCCTTTAGAAATATTATTCCCAGGAAAAAAACATGACGTGTCCAATACTTATTTTCCCGATATATATAAAAAAGACTTGTACTGCATTTATTATTAATAGTTCAACATTTACTAATGCATTATTAAATTCCAAAGCTATGCGTATTAACATTAGTTAACATAAACTAATGTATTTTCACAGAAAGTGTTTACAGATAATTTTTGTCTAAACCAAACAGGCAATATTATTTGAGAATTTGGTAACACTTTAGTTTAAATAACAATTCACACCATGTACTACTAGCTTATTACCTGCCTATTATTAAAATTCTACAGTTTATAAGCACTTATAACGTATGATCTTTCTTACATCCCTAATCCTATCCAATTAAACCCAACTACTACCTTAATAGCTATTAATAAGCAGCTGATTATTAGTTAATGGTTTGATACATTAAAATAAAGTGTGACCATGAATGTTACCACATTGTCAAATAAAGCATCAGAATATTTCATTTTTCGACTTCTTTTTGAGTAAAAATCTTTTTCTAAAAGCATCTCTTGTAGACTTTGACCCCCACACATATGTTAAAAACAAACATAGAGCACAGCAAAGGATTTGGCTGCTTGTCAGATTGGCTTGAAGGGTTTTTATTTGCGGTGCTGCAAATAACACGATCTTTGATTCATCTGTTTATCAAATATACTGCTTACTCAAGATATCCAAAGCAGACAGAAATATGTTTCACTCATAACCATGCATAAATAATATTTATAAATGCAGAATTGAAGCCTGAATGTCATGTGTTATACATAGCTCAGATGAAATTGACCCTGATAGGCGTTTCATGTATAAGAAATCATCTGCAGTTTCTTCAGTGGTGAATGAAATTATCGCTCAGTCTAGTGACGTACATTCAACGAGCTTCGGATATTCTGGATACGATTACTGGAGCAAACTGGATAAGTATTCATCATTAAAACATTGTGGCCAAACGCAGGCTCGTTTCATTTGCATTTCCCACCATTTCCCATCTCTAAAAAGCTGTAATTGCAGGCAGAGGAAGCTCTTCACTGCCTGTGCTGTTAATGTTGTTGAAAGCCCTGAAGGGTTTTTAGACATTATTTGCATATAATCAGCATATGCGAGAATAGTGGATCAGTGCGGTAAATAAAGTAGTATTATTCAGCAGAGTTTACTGAATCAGCTGGTCTTTGCAGATCATGGAAACAATAGTTCTCTATTAAATATGCATCCGGTTAATTAAAAGAAGTTGCAAGTCTGAACTTTGCGTACTTGTGTCACGCTCAACTGAAGGACATGAAGGCACAGGAACACGGGATTAAACGAAACACGAATTTATTAACAAACACTTACTAAATACAAGGCACTGGAAGATACAGGAGACTCTGGGAAGACATGGGGTGACGACAGCATGGACAAACGACACGCAGACAATACATCGATGCATAGACACTACGATACCGGACAAGGATTGAACCAAACAGAGGGGTATAAATACATGAGGGCTAATGGGACAGATGATACACAGGGGTGAGACACAGGTGGAATAAATGAACACTGAAAACGGCGGGAAACAGAACAAAGTAAGCACATGATGACAACAAAGGCACATGAAACACACCAGAACCTGACAACTTGATATTGAGAAAAAGCCCCAATCAGGTAGCGTGAATGTCAACAGCCACACCTCCGTTTTCAGATGTCTTCGTTTTCCCCCATCCACACTGACACGGAGCAGCAGCGTTTTAAAACCAAATCAGCATCTTCAGCATTTTTAAAACGCTCCGTTTTCAAGGCTCGAAAACTCCAGGGTAGTGTGGATGGAAGGCGTAACCGTAGCAAAACTTATGCATTTTAAAACTAAAACGTATTAGTGTAAACGGGGCCTCGTAGTAGGAAAAACAAATACTATAGAAGTCAATGGTTACAGGTTTCCAGCTTTCTTCAAAATATCTTCTTTCTAACAGAAGAAAGAAAGTCACCCAGGTTTGGAACAAATGAAGGGAAAATAAATGACAGAATTTTCTTTAATGGGTGAACTTTATTCTTTAAATCCAATGAAAAAGAAGTCATATTTTTCTTCTTATGTTAGGATATGTGCTACATCTTACACAGAGCTCTAAATCTTAGTGCAGTTTTGATGCGAGGACAACACATGAGTGGACGTGGGTGGAAGTGTTGGCTTTATCTGTGGGCAGACACGCGGAAACTGGAGGTGTAGAAAGAAGAGGTCAGTTTAATGAAACAGCGTGAAATGCCTTTTTTTGTGAGAAAATAGGCCATTGCTCCTTAGGTGTCTAAGAATAATGAGCAAAGGGTGAGGTAGTGCTTTTTTATTTAAAGGTTCCACCGAAGATATATTTTATTTTTAAAAACCTTTACATTATAAGGATCTATGAAATTTTTTTTGTCAAAACTGAGTTATTCAAATATTCTTATTCAAAGGTGAACTCCAAAAAAACATCCCTAAACATGCATTTGACTGCTGTTTCTAGGTAAAATGAATGCTACAAGGTTGTATGTTGTTAGACATTGTGATGATTGTACAGGAGGTACGGTTTAAAAATAACCTGCAATGGGTTGTTTTAGATCACGTGTTTCTGATGACGCGCGAAATTCAGATGGAGGGCAGGAAGTAAATAAATGAATGGGACACAGAGGAAAGTCCGTATTTTTGCAATTTATACCATATTTCAAAGGAGATATAAATAGAAAATAAGCACATATGTTGGGCAAGATCCTTATATCACGAAGAGGGCCGAGTTTTCTACTGAACTAAAATATATTTGCCTGTCATCGATGCGGTACATACTGTATAATTACGTTACATGATAAATACTATAGTGTTTGGAAGCATATTGTAGATAATTACTTGAATTAAACTGTAGTAATTATATTGTTGCTTTGCTGTGGTACGACACAACTGTAGTAATAAAACAAATTATTCAATAGGCTTTAGTTTTCTACACTATAATCACAATGCACCACAATTTACACTAACGTTATAATATTTATTACAGTTTATCAGTTTACTATGCTACAGTATTCTGTAGAATTCATTGACAAAGAGTTGTACACATTATACACTTTACTATGTGGTTTAAAAACATTATTATTATATTTATTATTCATTCATTCATTTTCATTTTGGCTTAGTCCCTTTATTAATCTGGGGTCGCCACAGCGGAATGAACCGCCAACTTATCCAGCATATGTTTTACGCAGCGGATGCCCTTCCAGCTGCAACCCATCTCTGGGAAACATCCATACACACCCATTCACACTCATACACTACGGACAATTTAGTCTACCCAATTCACCTATATCGCATGTCTTTGGACTTGTGGGGGAAACCGGAGCACCCTGAGGAAACCCACGCCAACACAGGGAGAACATGCAAACTCCACACAGAAACGCCAACTGACCCAGCCGAGGCTCGAACCAGCGACCTTCTTGCTGTGATGCGAACGTGCTACCTACTGCGCCACTGTGAGGCCCATGTTTATTATAAATTACTATAGTTTTTTCCCCACGCGGATATCTTCCAGACATCACGAAATAACAGATGAATGCATACAAAAGCGTGAAAAAAGGTTTATTACATGTCGCCTCTTCTTACGTTTTTCAGCCAGTTTCTTGAACTTTCTCCCCCTTATGAGCAAAAACTTTTGGAAATCTATAAAAGCTGTTTGGCATTTTTTATTTTGGCCGATTTAAACAATTATAAACAAGATTAAACAGAAACATTTTGATGTTCTGATAGTGATAGTGATTCCTATGTAGAATAACCACTTCCTGCCCTCCATCTGAATTTTGCACATCATCAATGACATCATGGTTGGGTTTTGGGAAGGGTTTAGCTAGCTGTAAGTAAGCCGTGTACAAAAAATGTATCCTAATGGCCCGTTTCCACTGAGTGGTACAGTATGGTACGGGTCGGTACGGGTCACCTTTATCAGGCTTGCTTTTCCACTGCTAAAAGGGTACCAATGGTACCCTTTTGGTGGGCGTGGTGTACGACAGAAAGTTTCAGTCAATGTCATTCTCGCTCGAGAAAATGTCAAAGTAAAGCGGTACAGTTTACGGTTCACATATCATATGAGAAGCACCTCTCACAAAACAGATGCTTTAAACAAATAAATACTTGTGTATAAATGTTCATTGCTAACCTTCTTATGAACATGATTTGATTATAACTGCAGATCAATGATGCGAAATAGCCTACTGTGACGTCTGTGATTATATCAAATAAATAAATAAATAAATAAGTGGAACATATATGAACACATACAGACCCTTACAGTCTCCGATATGATACCAATTACAGAAAAACTACACACAGGATACATTTAGTCCTTATTTGGGTTCAAATACATATACAGTCAGTGCAAACCTCTCATCTGTATTTTTAATCTTCACCAACACATCTAACCTCTGTTAAAAAGTAATTCCATCATTCCGAGTTCATAATAGTCCAAAAGGTGATGATAATAGTTAAATATGGCAGTTTGTTCATGTTTGCTGAAAAAATTATTAGCTTCTTTGTTTTTCCGTGCGTCAGTCTCGCATTTGTTTGTTTCTGACAGGATTGGATGTCAGAAGCACTTCAATAATCACGTGCATGTTATATCAGCAGCTCAAGAAGTTCGTTATTTCAAATATAGACGCGCAAGTGAGAAATCAAAACCGCTCGCGCTTTAGACGGGCTCGTAAAAAACTATGGGGCACAGGGTAGAATCTGCTCTTCTTCTTGGCTTTGTGGCTGTTCGTCAAGACGACAACAAGGTTTGTTTGAGCTCAGGTTGACCATGGCTTGTTATTACATGTAATTATTATGGTGTAATGTCTTGCCTGTGTATTTAAAACATGGCGGTTCCTTTGTTTTCATTCTGGCTTGTTACATGAGTGAGTGACATATCTCTGTAAACCAATAGCGTTCAGCTGCACGTCTAGCTCCGCCTTTTAGCACCCTTCTGCCGTGCTAGGTACCCTTTGCAAAGGGTACCCAAAAAGTGGTACGGTACAGTTCGCTTTTAGGTTTCTTTTTGAAAGTGGAAACGGCCAAAAAACCATACCGAACCAAACCGAACCGTACCACTCAGAGGAAACAGGCCATAAGTAACGTATTTCAGATTTGCAAAAATGTACACAGCGCCCTCTACTGGATTTGTCATCTAAAAAAGTGCAAAGAAATGTAGCCGGAGCAATGCATTTTAATGGGGCACATATTTACAATATGTCTTAAGCCCCAGTCAGATCTCACGATTTTTATTGTCGGTTAGGAAAGTCACTATGTCAGATTATTAGACACCCATAAGTAAATATGCAGCCTATTTTTTGATTACCTGACCCACGGGTTAACGGCAGCACCCGCAGAAATTATGTGCTCCTGTTACCCAGTGTCAATTCAATTCAATTCAAGTTTATTTATATAGCGCTTTTTACAATGTAGATTGTGTCAAAGCAATCCAACTTTCAGAGTTGAAGTTCAGTTGAGTTCAGTTCAATGTGGTTTAAATTTCAGCTCCACAAGTCCCGATCCGAGCAGGCCAGTGGCAACAGTGGCGAGGGGAAAAAAACTTCACCAATTGACGAAGTGAAGGAAAAAAAAAAACCTTGAGAGAAACCAGGCTCTGTTGGGCACGACCATTATTCTTCTGGCCAAACTTCCTGTGTGTAGCTGCAGTCTAGGCACCGGAGGCTGGAGAAGCTGGACGTCCATCGTGGAGAAGCTGCAGGTGTGGGTAGGGCACCGGCGGGAGGTCAAGCTGGCCCACAGGATCAATGCATGGACTCGTTTGTCACTGTGGCCTTTCAGGAATCAGTCTCATGCACTCCATTCCTCCATGACCACCACAGCATCAGCTCGGGATACGGCCTGGTCCAGGATACCTTGGGAGTGTCACTCATGTGATGGAACTCGTCGTGAAGAACTGGGGAAAAATTAAACCTGCTAGACTTTCTGCGATGGTGTCGTGAGGCATCGTAGACATGGTATCGGTTGTTGGGAACTATACCACATTACACGAGAAGAAATGATTGAATCATGTCACAACGCCCATTTGTTGTGTACGACTCCCCACAACGTCCTGCGTCAAGGAAATCGTGCCGAATTTGTGACAAATTCATGTGATCTGACCGGGGCTTTATTCTGTGACTAATTACTTATATTATGTTTAATTTTTGGTAGTTTTTTTGGAAAGTTGTATACCTTTTGGGACCTTTTATGTAGAAAACAAAAAGGTTCTTTCTTCAAAATTTAACTGGTACAATCTGGTGCTATATGTTAGCCAATGAGAACGTTGAATTCATGTGAGAACCAATCAAGAACATTAGGGTGATTTCAGCAAGCCTAGCAATAGTAAGAATACCAAAGATTCAGTTAAACAGTCAGTGAAATATTTTCAGTGTTTAACTGTGAACAACATTTGTAAGAGCCCAATATTTTTTCTTGCTATTTTTAGCCTTAAAATGTCATAAATTAAGTATATTAAGCCCTAAATGTCAAATAGTTCAGTTACTATGGTCCTAATTAAAACAAAGTATGCATGTTATTTCAGCCACATAATCTCTAGTAAGTACAAGGTTACAGTAGCAGCTTTTTGTCTGATGATTACCAACCCTATTCCTACCTAAAATTAACAACTTCACTGGACTTTTTATATTAAATAAATGAGCACTCTCTATATATACACATTCCTATCTAAAAATGGAACATTCTATATGTCAGCACATTGTTACAAAACTAATTTTGAGCAAATATGTAAAGCATATATTCAAATATAATAAAACTGTTTGTGTTTCTTGAGAATTATTGCTTCAGTTAACGTTTTGTAAGATCATTATAAAAAAGCATTATAATTCAGAGCAGGGCCTCACAGTGGCGCAGTGGGTAGCACGTTCGCCTCACAGCAAAAAGGTTGCTGGTTCGAGCCTCGGCTGGGTCAGTTGGCGTTTCTGTGTGGAGTTTGCATGTTCTCCCTGTGTTGGCGTGGGTTTCCTCTGGGTGCTCCGGTTTCCCCCACAAGTCCAAAGACATGCGGTACAGGTGAATTGGGTAGACTAAATTGTCCGTAGTGTATGAGTGTGAATGGGTGTGTATGGGTGTTTCCCAAGGATGGGTTGCAGCTGGAAGGGCATCCGCTGTGTGAAACATATGCTGGATAAGTTGGCAGTTCATTCCGCTGTGGCGACCCCAGATTAATAAAGGGACTAAGCCGAAATGAAAATGAATGAATGAATGAATTCAGAGCAAAACTGGTCCTGTTCCAAAAACAATTCCACTTACTTAATTTCACATTACGTGTAAACTTTAAAGCTCGAGACCTCAAAACTGATTAGAACACAGGCAGAACAGTATAATTACAAGTGTGTGAATAGTACATTATTAAACAAATATTATATTAATAAGTAGTTTTTAATTTCAAAACTGACCACGTCCACCAAATTCTATTTAGCTAATTTCCCTTTTCTCATGGAAAGTGTTTGTCTGGGGAGGATGTTGGCAGGCTTCTAAACGGCGTCTTACAGACAGCACAGGATGGCGTGGGCACACTTACTTTCACCCAGTAAAAGTTCTTTTTTTATGTGGGTGAGAATATGAGTCTGTGAGAGTTTCTTACTGAACAACTTTGACCTTTGATTGCTTTTAAAGTGTCTTGGCCTGATTTGACCCCAGCAATGCATTAGTTCTGCCAAAGAAACACTTCTTATTTGTCAACTTCATTTCTCTCCTTTGAAACACCGGTTAAAAATGTTCATCTGTCTGTTATGTTGAAGAGCTCTGTTTGTCTGTCTGTTTTTATGTCTCGTATATTATGCATACACTAAACAAGTATTGCTGCCTTCAATTCTTTAGTTGAATCAAATGAACTTTTCAAGTCATCTCAACTTACACTGTAAAAATTGCAGGGTTCCACACAATTCATTCATGTTGTCCAACACAAATCAATTAAGTTAACATAACCCAGCAGGACGTCAACATGATGTCAGATTGACGTTGGGGTATAACGTCAATCTGACATCATGTTGACATCCTGCTGGGTTATATGGGATGTTGCATTTTAGGTGGAAATGTAAATCAGGTTAACATCAGAACTTAACGTCAGACCGACGTCAGTGTCCAACGTCGGATAGATGTTGCATTTTGGTCACTTTCCAACGCAACTTTAAAATAACCAAATATCACTGTCTTATAATGTTACAGCTTGACGTTGTGTGGACGTTACCACTATGACGTCTATCAGATGTTGTATTTTGGTTGCCATACCTGACGAGTAAATGTCCGTATTTGACGTCAATGTGACGTTGGCTTAAGATGTTGGCTCAACGTTGGATTTTGGTCACTTACCAACGCAACCTAAAAACAACCAAATATCAATGTCATTTTACGTCCTTATTGGACATCAAAATAACGTACATTGAATTTTTGTCAACTGACATCACGACCTAAATCTAACCAAATATTATCCTCTTAGGATGTTTTGTGCCTGCTGGGAGCAAATATAAGTGGATTGAACATAAAACAATCAGTTGTCCTAAACAATTTCAAGAATTGTGCTGTTTCAGCTCATTTTAAATAAGTAGTTTGAACAAGCAGTGAGTGTTTTTGAGTGTGCATCAATCAAACTGACTAAAAATACTAAGTAAACTTTGTGGAACTTTAGAAAAAATATTTGAAACCTGATTAACATATTAAAGTAACATAAAAACATTTGTTGTCATGACTTTTTGTCATATTTTTTTTCAGTGTAGAAATCAAATTTAGAGAACAACCTACAATTTTCTAAATTTCAAGGTCATTTATATCCTATAACAGGAGTAAAAGTGCACAGTATTGAAGCACTGAAGCACAGTATTAAATAAAAGGTTTTTTAAAAAAAGAGCAATCTGGCACCTGGTAATTTAACTATCAGTCTTTCCAGTTTTCACTGACTTTGTAAAATGGTAAGCACATCTATAGTGGCTGAAACCCTCAGACAGCAGCTTGCTCATGTGAAACCCAAATGGATGAGACTTTCAGCCATAGCAACACTGTTAACGGTTTTTGTAAATTGCACAGTATTTAACTGTAATATGAACAGTATTTTACTGCAGTAAAGTTATGCGGTATGCTACTGTATTTTAAAGTTGCATTGTGAAAATTACTGTATATTTTGGAGTGAGGATATACATACAATTCTGTAAATACATATATAGCTAGGGGTGATGCGGTGCCGCAGTGGGTAGCACAATCGCCTCACAGCAAGAAGGTCACTGGTTTGAGCCTAGGCTGGGTCAGTTGGCATTTCTGTGTGGAGTTTGCATGTTCTCCCCGTGTTCGCGTGGGTTTCCTCCGGGTGTTCCGGTTTCCCCCACAGTCCAAAGACATGCGCTATAGGTGAATTGGGTAAGCTAAATTGTTCGTAGTGTATGTGTGTGAATGGGTGTGTATGGATGTTTCCCAGTGATGGATTGCGGCTGGAAGGGCATCTGCTGCATTAAACATATGCTGGATAAGTTGGCGGTTCATTCCGCTGTGGCGATTCCAGATTAATAAAGGGACTAAGCCAAAGAGAAAATGAATGAATGAATTAATATAGCTAGATAAATGCAAATATAAGTACAGTATTTTTGCTGTAATTGATTTACAGTAAGTTACTGGCAAACTGCTGCCAGTAAGTTACTGTAGATTCTGCAGTAAATTGTAAAGAGTGAAGAAAAATGACTCCAAGTCTGTGATTGTTTTAGAATGTTGCATCTTTATATTCTCTGATCAGAGTAAGCATGAGTCTCAGCATACCATGTATTGACGTTTAAGAGAGTTTAGGCTGAAAGCAGTGACCAGTGATCATCAGCCGCTTCACTAACATTTACTGAGGAGCATGTTGTGTGAACAGAGATCTATAGTCTAAAGTAAGTAAAGTCACATTAGTAATGAAAGCAATTTAATTTATTTGAGTTCAATGGGAAACATTATTTTCATGGTCAAACTGAGGAGGGACTAAACCATAAGTAAGGGTTAGGGGGGGGGCCGTGCCCCAGTAAAGCTTCATGTCTAGCAACATCCCTGTGCGGGACACACCAAGCTGACGGTCGCTCATTAGGTAGCGTTGGGGCTGTCTGTTAACATCTGTTAGGCTAGTTTGTTTGGTGTGTTCCACATGTCGGTTCTCATTGGATTCACGTCGGAGGGAGTTTGCCCAATTCAGCATGTAGAAAGAGAGAATGCTCTGATTCAGCTACGAATCTGAGTGCGAGAGCAAAAAATGAAATGACGAAATTAAGCAAACATTGCAAGTCAGGAAGGAACACAAAAGCTGTAATTTTTTGAGCCACATCAAGCCGACAGCAAAGAACTAGCGGTAATGAAAACCAACCGAGTTGTCACCTCACGTTGGCTGCGTCTGGTCAGTGTGGTTTGCATCTGGCATCAGTTGTTACCTTGGTAACGTATAGTAAGTATAATGTAAACAGTGATATGGACAATAATCAGATATTTCAGGGACTCTTTTTGTTATTGAAACCATGGTTCAAATCAGACTGCAATACAAAGTCAATGCAAACATGCGAACAGAAGCTGATTCCCGCCAGATGTCATGAATGACACTGAATGAGCAACATGTTTGCCAAGAACGCTTGTAATTCGCCTCAACTGCATCTTTCGCGCAAGTTAAAAATTTAATTTGAGATGAAAAAATTTCCGCAAGTAGGCCTAGTCCAGAGCAAGTGATGTAATGCTTCACATCACAGTACAGTAACTGGAGGATATCTCTGCTTTGACTGTTTAACATGACCGTCTGAACTCATTCAGCAGCAACTCTCTAGGCTACATAGGATGGACAGAGCCATGCAGTGAATGGGAGGAGGGGTGTATATTTACAGCACAGACAAAAATGAACCATAATTTGCTTTTATTTGTAACTCCAGATACATTTTTGTAACTTTAGATATATTTGTCACATTAGATACATTTATAATTTCTATTGCATAACTGCTAGTACTGATATTATTAATAAAGTAGATCTCTGGGGCTGGGCCTCACGGTGGCACAGTGGATAGCACGTTCGCCTCACAGCAAGAAGGTCGCTGGTTCGAGCCTCGGCTGGGTCAGTTGGCGTTTCTGTGTGGAGTTTGCATGTTCTCCCCGTGTTGGTGTGGGCTTCCTTCCTCCGCAGACATGCGGTATAGGTGAATTGGGTAAGCTAAATTGTCCGTAGTGTATGAGTGTGAATGGGTGTGTATGGATGTTTCCCAGGGATGGGTTGCAGCTGAAAGGGCATCCGTTCCGTAAAACATATGCCGGATAAGTTGGCGATTCATTCCGCTGTGGCGACCCCAGATTAATAAAGGGACTAAGCCAAAATGAAAATGAATGAATAAATGAATCTCTGGGGCTCCCAAATTCGTGATGACTCTGGATGGCCAACGCTATCTCATGGCAATTCATAACTTTTTGATTTAGTGGCTAATTTGTATGAATTTGTACGATCTAATTCGTACAATTCGGTATGATTTGCTCATACCCTAATGACAGTTGGGTTTTGGGGTGGGGTTTGGTGCCGTGCCTCTTTTTAAAAATTTTACATTTTTGTACGACTGAACGAATTCGTATGAGTTAGCCACTAAACTGACAACATGTGAAAGAGTTACATTTCCTTGTGAGATCAGGCTGGGGTGGCAGTTGTCTGTATTGTCATTCTGTACAGTCATCAACTAGTGCTGCACACATACAAAAATGTAAACAAAGCATTGTTTACATACCATTTTCACAGTACTTGTCACTCACCATAGAGGGATTCGCTTGTGAAAATATGCCTGATAATCTGATAAACCATATTATTTGCAAATATTTCAGAAATGCAACACAATGGTAGCCGGCATTGTGACCTTTGCTTAGTTCTGTAACCAGTGGCGGAGGCAGGGATTTTTCACCGGGGTTGTGGGGGCGGGGAGTGGTAGTTGAGGATGAAAGTGAAGAGCGGGAGGGGGGGAAGAGTCGTGGAGGAAACCGAAGAGCAGGGGGGTTGTTTGTTACTACGAGTGGGGTGTGGTTGTGTCTTGGGGGATTGTGTCACCCCTAGCCACCCCCTAGCTTTCTTTTTCTTTTTCTTTTTCTTTTTCTTTTTCTTTTTCTTTTTCTTTTTCTTTTTTTTTTTATCTTTTTCATCTTTTTTCTTTCATCTTTTTTTCTTTTTTTCATATTTTTTTCTTTTTCTTTTTTCTTATTTTACTTGTTCTTTTTTCTACTTTTTCTTTTTCTTCTTTTTTTCTTCTTTTTCTGTTTTCTTCTTTTTTGTTCTTTTTCTTTTTTTCCTGCTCTTATTTTTTTATAATTTTTTTTCTTTTTCTTTTTTTGGTCTTCTTCTTCTTCTTCTTCTTCTTCTTCTTCTTCTTTTTCTTCTTGTTTATTTTAATTGCCTTGGTATTGTCACAACTAAGATTGCTTCAAATTGTAAACAATGAACATTATTTCTGTTCATAAATTGTACTCTGATTTGTATACTGTATACTGCAAATGTATACTGCTGTACAGTATACATTTGGTCTACTTTATGCTAATCAATATTTGGCCATTGTGTTTTTTTCTTTTGAACAGGTATGCGTCTCATCTTAGACTGCAAGGCTTTTTTCGGCTACAGCGGGGATTCCAAGCCGATCATCTACTGGATGAAGGGGGATAAGTTTGTAGAGGAGCTGGAAGGACACATAAGAGAGAGTGAAGTCAGGTAATGTTTTCTGGGCTTTATATCTGTTACTTCTTGAATTAAGAGCAATACACTATAAATAGGTAGAACATGCATGACTTCACGGAGCTGAAAGTGAAGAACAGACTGTGATTATATAATAGCACACTAACAACCTACAGGAAAACAGGTGTGACAGCAAACATAAGGATTGCTGGGGACACAGAGACCTCTAGTGGACGAGTGTGCAAAAACAGGTTCATTATATAGAGCACAACAGACTGGAAGTTTTGAAGATTTCATTTGCAAAAATTGATTTATTTACTTTTGTTTAGAATATTTAGAGTTTTCGTAACTACTAAAAAGCTCTAGTTATAGTAATCTCCATAAAGCATGTGTATTGCAATACATGATGTCTAAAAAGACAATGTTTGAGTTATGTTAAACTATTTTTGTATTCTAGAATAGAATAGAATAGAATAGAATAGAATAGAATAGAATAGAATA
>CAIGQW010054354.1:3093156-3112032 GCA_903798125.1 Danio choprae
TAGAATAGAATAGAATAGAATAGAATAGAATAGAATAGAATAGAATAGCTTATTGATTGGGGTGGTGGACTTTTTTTTACAGTAGTGCAGCATATATGGGACAGAATGTTCATTCATTCGTTCATTCATTCATTTTCCTTCGGCTTAGTCCTTTTATTCATCAGGGATCGCCACAGCGGAATGAACCGCCAACTTCCAGCTGCAACCCAGTACTGGGAAACGTCTATAGACACTCATGCAAAAGCATGCAAACTCCACACAGAAATGCCAACTGGCTTAGCCGGGACTCGAACCAGCAACCTTCTTGCTGTGAGGCGACAGTGCTAACCACTGAGCCACCGTGTCGCCCCAGAGTGTTCATATGTGTATTTATAAATTATTGTTTGCAATACAATAAAGTATGCCATGAACAATACAATATGCAGTACAGTGATCATTTGCATTACAGTACAGTGCAGTGTATATCTAAGACACAGTGAGCACAGATTATAGATGGATGGTGGTACTGTATGTTGGTGGTTAGTTTCTTTCTTTCTTTCTATATGTATGTATGTATTCATTCATTTATTTATGTAAAGCATATAATTGACACACTATAAAATATCAAATAATTTAGAAAAAACGCCTGTCAGCTTTAGGAGTTTTTCTTGACTTGTATATTGCAGGTTCAGCCTATGTATGCGTGAGTACTTGACAATCACTTGAGAACAGCAAAGACAGATTACGGGAATGTGTTTGCAAAGTTTATTAAAAAATATTAAATTTTTATTTTGTTTTATTTTATTTTATTTGTTCTAAATGAAAAGGGATTTAATATATTTATTTGTGTTATGAATATGAATGAAAATCTGAGGGTGACCTTGTGATCATAATTTTGGCATGAAGTAAACTGATCCTTTAGTCTACCAGTTAACATTTCTTAACAGTGATGTAGAACTTTGTCTAACTTGTGTATTTGTTGGTGAAGTGAATTTCATTATACCAAAAAAAAGAGGGTTTCCAACTTCAAAAATGCAAACTAATGGGCAGAGGATCATTTTTAATAATGGCCAGAACCAGGGACCATTAAAATATGTGTCATGTGTCATTTCTCTATTTCATACATGTGAATATGTGTATAATAGGTCACGTGAAACACATTTGTTTTGCGTAAGATGTGCATGCATGTATGTATATTTAATTTTGAAAATATTTTTTGAAAAGTTACACGTTACACATTACGTTACACACAAGCCATATTGTGGGAAAATATAAATTACACTCAAAAAATATATTTGCTGTTTGTTCAAACTACTCCTTTATAATAAGCTTAAACAACACAAATAATTTTTTAATACTAAACAATTGTTTGTTTCCTCACAGTTATTAATTTTTATGTATGTTTTGACACTAAAAGTGGTACTTGAGGTCCACTTAGTGAAGTCATTCACTTGCATATCTAATCTATAGACTAAGTTCGCAAAACTACAAGTGCACTACAAGTACATTACAGCTGTTACTTTCACTCTCTAAACTCTAAATACAGTTCCCTACGTTTAAACACATTAGTGAAAAATAGTTTTATTGGGAAAACAATTATATTCAAAATTTTATTTAGAAGAGTTAAAACTGTTTTGAATTAAATGTTTAAATGAAGAGTTATAGATTCAAAACTTTTGCCTAATCAATAAAGAAAAACTAGATATGGGATGATTCCATAATATAAGGAAGAGAAATTATATGGGGGCCTCACGGTGGCGCAGTGGATAGCACGTTCGCCTCACAGCAAGAAGGTCGCTGGTTCGAGCCTCGGCTGGGTCAGTTGGCGTTTCTGTGTGGAGTTTGCATGTTCTCCCCGTGTTGGCGTGGGTTTCCTCCGGGTGCTCCGGTTTCCCCCACAAGTCCAAAGACATGTGCTATAGGTGAATTGGGTAAGCTAAATTGTCCGTAGTGTATGAGTGTCAATGGATGTTTCCCAGAGATGGGTTGCAGCTGGAAGGGCATCCGCTGCGTAAAATATATGCTGGATAAGTTGGCGAATCATTCCGCTGTGGCGACCCCAGATTAATAAAGGGACTAAGCCGAAATGAAAATGAATGAATGAATGAATGAAATGATATATAGACAATAGGAAAAACACCAATCAAAACAATGATGAGTTGTTGAAACTTAGCTTTTCCCAAAAACAAAGTATATTCTTAAAAAATCTAAACATTAAGTTAAAACGTGTACTATCTGAATAAAAAAAAATGTTTTAAATATATATATATATATATATATATATATATATATATATATGTATTTAATTTACCTTTTACTTTTGCATTATAGGTGGAAATATGAGTGTGTTGAACACTGTGTTCGACTAATTGTTAATCCAGCAGAATTCTCTACCTTCATCCTGAGACACTGAATCTACAGCACCTTCTGTCCTTACAGAGGACGAGCTGCTGTGAGAATGATTGGATTGAAGCGGGGGTTTTCGTCAAGTGACCTCACAGCTGTTGGAAAGAAGCTTCTTATACGTTATTTTTTTATCATGAACTGAATGGACCGTAAAGTCATGTTAATGATGCGTGTAAGTTGTATAGAGATCACACTGGAAGAAGAGCTGTTTTAGAGATCAATGTGGCTTTGTTGGCGATTTCTTGTGTTGCTATTTTTAATGCTGTCAAAGCTGCCATTCGATGCACTGATGGATGATGGTCAAGTCTGAATTTCAGTTGTTTTCAGAGGATGTCAATTTGGATCTTTTGATATGTGTCTCTGATAGAAAGATTTATATTGTCATTTTATAGTGTTGCTGATGCTGCATTCTAGACTCTGAACTTTTTTTTTCTCCTCACCTCTATGAAAATAACATCTAGAACATAACTCCAGAGCAAATCGATCAACCCTGTCTTAAAGGTGCCATAGAGTGCATTGATTCAATATGTTAAATCGTTCTCTGATATCTAAATAGTAGGTATGTGGCTTAGGTTGGTTTAATAATTCACAAGAAACAGTTTTATATGCTCATTCATCACCAAAGGAATTACCCCTAGAATGAAAAGCTCGGTTTTGACCATATTTAGATGGAAAATTTGTAAGCTCTGGTGATATTCTGCAGTTTGTGTCAGTGTCTATTACTCAAACACACACACAGTGTAATTATGGGGTTGACAACATGGGTTAGGATCCAAATGCAGCTTTAATTGAGAGTCAAGCAGGACAGGTTCGATACAGGAGCAGACAGTAACATGAAGATAATCCCAAAGAGTAAACAAAGTAGCAAGCGAAGGGGCAAGGCATAGAAAATGCTTAGAAAAGTCACTACTGGGAAGCGAGACTCAGCAATGTGCTAGAGTGATTGGAGGGTTTATATAGTGTGTGTAATTAGGCTTGATAGTCACAGCTGTGTGTAATCAGAAGGTGGACTGAAACTGGTGTGTGACTGCAGGCCATGATGGTAAATGTAGTTCAGGTGAATGACTTCACCTGGGTTCTCCAGTGATCCACAATGGCGAAAGTCCAATTCGTAAACTCAAAACACAATTCATAAAAATGCAAATCCAATTTGTAAATTCAAAACACGATTCATAAATACGCAAATCTAATTAATAAATTCAAAACACAGTTTATAAATGCGCAAATCCAATTCATAAATTCAAAACACAGTTTATAAACTAAAAACACAATTTATAGATGCACAAATCCAATTCGTAAATTCAAAACACAATTTATAGATGCGCAAATCCAATTTGTAAATTCAAAACACGATTAATAAATACGCAAATCTAATTCATAAATTTAAAACACAATTTATATATGCGCAAATCCAGTTCATAAATTCAAAATGCAATTTATATATGCGCAAATCCAGTTCATAAACTAAAAACACAATTTATAGATGCGCAAATCCAATTCGTAAATTCAAAACACGATTTATAAATGCACACATCCAGTTCATTTAAGGAAATATTAATAATATACTTGTGAATTTACAAATTGGATTTGTGTATTATTTAATTGTGTTTTGAATTGACTAATTGGACTGTGTAAATGTGAATTGTGCTGTGCATAAATGAGTTTTATTTTTGCAAACCATAGTTGCAGCATCTTGGAAGCGGGGATATGGTAAGATTTGATATTTGTGCTATCGCCCGCCTTTTTTCTGATTCTATCGGAGTTTTAAGGTGAATGGAGGTGAGAAAAGGATTATAGAGCGTATGCAGCTCTGTGGGGTGTCCGTGTTGATGGGTTAAAAGGTTAAATGAATGTTTGTTCACCTTGACCGATGGATATCCTTAGGGGAAGGAAGTACAGCAGGTAGAGTGGGTGAATATCCTTGGCTTGTCATTTAGCAGATTGTACAGTTTGAATGGGGTGATGGTGTTACAGGCAGAGCTGAAGTCTGCAAAATCGAATGCATGTTCAGGTGTTGCTATAGCCTCTAGAAAGCCAAAGTGATCCTTCAGACCTGTCAGACTGATGGACAAAATCGAATGAATCCCACTGAGAAAAGTAAGAGACTGAGAATTCAGAAGAAAATGCAGACAATTTAGTCAATGAAATATAGAGGATTCTCATAGGATTTCTAATGGTAAATAACAAATTTGGAGTATTAAAAAAATCATATTGTTAACACTTTACTTGAAGGGGTTTTCAGATGGCTATGAAATCTTTAAAATCATGACATGTCAAGAATATGAAAGATATTTTAATGTATGCTCATGACAACTGCTATTAAGTGTCATTATGTCATTTTAAATGCAAAGGTGACATTGTTTGAGATGTGTTTGACAACTGACAACATAAATGCATCATAACCTGTCTTTGTCATGACAACTTTATATTTTCAAGACAACATATCTTCATAAATCTGTCATAAACATGATTGTCAAGAGGTTGTTATAACTGTGTCAAGAATTTTATAACAGCATCATTAATATTTTTCTTTCTACTACTGTACAGTGGTACAAATGTAATTCATCAATAAAATGTCATTCGATGTCATTAAATATTAATGACGCAGTTATACAATTATTTGACAATATTGCCACTTTTAATGAGCAATTTTAATGACACATTAATTTTGTTCCACCAATAAAAAAAGTGATCAGAAAGCTATATTATTACACAATTATAATTGTCACGTAGTGCCTAAACACATGGTGTCAGTGTTCTATCCATGTGCCTCTGTTGTTTTCGTCATGTGATCCCTTTGTCCTGTCTTTCCCGCCATCGTCAGTGTTAATTCATCCCACCTGTGTTCATCCCTGTGTCTCATCTGTGTAATCATCTCCTCGTGTACTTATACCCCTCTGTCTGTGTCCTTCGTTGTCCGGTATTGTATTGTGTCAGCGTCGTTGTCCCGTCTGCCTGTTCATTGTATCCAGTTTGTAACCCGTAAGTGTTTTGTTTAATAAATCCGCCCTTTGTTATATTCTGTGTTCCCGTGTCATCATGTCAACCTCCAACGTGTTGTTACACATGGTCAACGGGGATCATCAAAAGTCTACATTTACAGTATTTACAAACACTTACTATAGGAACCAAGAACACAGGATATTGACATTATAAGACCATACAAATCCTAAACAAATATATACACAAAATTACAGAAGACATGATAAACTTAACTACAAACAGGAGTGAGACACAAGTGGAACTAATGAATACAGATTAATGGCGGGAAAACAAAACAAAGGAATCACATGACATAACAAAAGCACATGGAACACATGATGGGAAACACGGGAACTGGACTATAATGACCTCTTGTCAATTATGTTTATGACAGATTTATGACACGTTATATTGTCTTAGTAATTTCAAGTTGTCATGATAAAGACAAATATTACGATGTATTTGTTTTGTAAAGTTGTCATAAAAACATTTCTCAAACAATGTCATATTTACATTTAAAATGACATAACTGAGTGAATGACACTTGTATGTCTAATGATGCTGTTATAAAATTATTTGACAATAGTGACACTTTTAATAAACAATTTTAATGACACATTAATGTTGTGCCACCGAAAAAAAAGTGATCAGAAAAATATATTAATTACACAATTATAAAGACCTCTTGACAGTCATGTGTATGACAGATTTATGACAAGTTATGTTGTCTTAGTAATGTCAAGTTATGACAAAGACTTCTGTGACGTATTTGTTTATGTAAAGTTGTAAAGACTTCTGAAACATTCTTTACACTTAAAAATGACATAACTGAGTGAATGACACTTAATGAAAAGTTGTCGTAAGTATGCCTATAGCAACTGCTCATATACCAAGCCACAGAATAAAGTAAAGCTGCGATCACACTAGGGTTTGACCATGCAAAAGTCTGTGCTGTCAAAGGGGGCAACTTGATGATGTGACACTGATAAAACAAACGGTTGCTCCATATTTTAAGTTGCACAGATTAAAATGGACAGAGAGCTCACGTTTTGATCTTCTATTGGTCTGACACATTCACATGATGCAAAATTGTATCACCAAACTTGAACTTTTGAATGCAGCAGCATGTGAAACTGATCGCATGAGCTTGCGTTTCCGGTCTGCCACATTGGCATTTATAGACGAGTCAATGGGGTGAAAAGTGCAGTGTGACTACGGCTTAACAGAGCAGATCATGTGTGGTTATTCCATTTTTATTTTACATTAAAAATGAGCTTTGCATTGTTAACATGAACAAAGTGCCAGCCAGCTCATGCTAAAAGACACAAGAGCAGCTTCTTCCCGACAGCTGGGAGGTCACTCGACACACAACCTTCCATCCAATCATTCTCACAGCAGCTCGTCCTCTGTAAGGTCGGAAGGTGCTGTAGATTCAGCATCCCAGGCTGAAGAGAGAGAAACGGGCTGGATGAATGATCAGTCTAACACAGGCTTCACACTCTGACATTCTCACCTATACTGTAAAAAAATCTAACTTATATTTTAAAGGTTAATCTAATTATTGAATGTAATAAAGTAAAAAAAAAGTCACTGAGTGAGTCACTGCTGATCACACACAGTTTGACCATTGATAGCACATGTACATGTATGTTTTACCTTGAACTATGGATATACAACTTGAACTATACAAAGCAAGCCCTGCTTGCTTTTACACGGTTTACACCAGCAGTGCCCATTACTGATCGGTTTTTGTATATCTTTTTTTTTCTTATCACGCCTACTAAGTTGCAAATTCCACTGACATTATCAGCCTTGGTATTCTCCCTGTGGATAAAGTAACACAGAAATGGATGAGAACTAACCACACTAAATGGGTAAAATCTGATTAGAGATTTGTGTTAATGTGTAGTTAACACCTTAGCAAACTTGAGAGTGGCATACACCGTAATAGGAGTGTAATGGTTCACAAAATTTACGGTGCAAGTTCAATATGAGACAGTGGTGTTGCAATTTGATGTTTTCAATACAGCAAAAAAAAATCTTGATTTAAATAATTTTTTTTCATTTTTTTGGTAGCTTAGTGGTTAGCACTGTCGCCTCACAGCAAGAAGGTTGCTGGTTTGAGTCCTGGCTAGGCCAGGAGGCATTTCTACAGTATGTGGAGTTTGCATGTTCTCCCTGTGTTTGCATGAGTTTATTCCGAGGTTTCCTTACAGTCCAAAGACATGCAGTATAGGTGGATTGGATGAACTAAATTTCCCGTAGTGTATGAATGCAGGAGTGTATGGGTGTTTCCCAGTGCTGGGTTGGCCCTGGAAGTCCATCTGCCGCATAAAACGTATGCCAAAGTAATTGGTTGTTCATTCCGCTGTGGCGACCACTGATAAATCAGGGACTAAGCCTAAGGATAGTGAATGGGAAAAAAAGCCTATACTTGGAGCTGTATTCTTCTGGGCTGTATTCTTAGCAGTGTATAAAACAAAAACAGCTCACTATAAAAAAATGTAATGTAATATTGCAGTAGTTATGAACAAATGTAAAGAAAATAACCTTGTTTTTTTGGAGAGCAGTGGAAAACACCCTCTGGCTATAGGGACAGAGGTTCAGGCACAGCCAGGAACTACGATTTGGCTGAAATGGGCTTATGAAGGAATAGTGTGACAGGGCTCAATAATATAAACAGAGAATTGGTTGGCTTTCTCTCTTACTCATTTACAAGCGTGTTTTTTCAGTTGTTTTCAATTGCCTCTTTCACACATACAGACTTTTCCATAAAATTGCTGCTAATTTTATTTTACCTTAACCCATTGAAAAGAAACAGTGTCATGTAAAAGGTGTAAATTGCTAAACATGATTGTTATTAATCTATTGCTGAGGGCCAAACATTTAATGGAAAGGAAGTTATTACTTTGTGTATTAAAGTTCAGTGACAGTTTCATGATTTCAATACATTTGTGTCCTCTTGCACTTGTGTGCAACCAACACTGAGGGAACCAAAATGCCTGCATAAAGAAGACTAAAAGGTTTGCTAGGTGGCATAGATGAAACAGGACAGTGCAAACAACCACTATATGTCCATTTCAGAGTGATCAAGCTAAGCCATCTGCTATATTATGCAGCCTTGTTTGAATAATCTGTATGATAATTCCTCTGAGGGCTTTATCAAGAGGCATTTCATCTATTTTGAAGAGCTGTTTGAGCCATCATCCACTGTTATATATGTTGATCTTCCTTTGATGATGTCTTTTTGATCTTTATGAAGTACTCTTTCATTTCAGGATAGAGGTGCTGAATCCTTATTTATAGTGGAGCTTTTTCATGTTTCACCTATAAAGAATAAAGAATTCATCAGCAAAGCCGCAAAGTTTTGATACTCTTATAATGTTCTAGCTGACAGGGAGCTTTTAAAAATCATTTGCTTCTTGTAGTTATTGTAACTTATGTTTTGAAAGGATGACATTTCAAAGAATAGAGATTATATGCCTTCTCTTATATAAAAGTATACTGATATTTGAGTATAAAATATCAGTATATGAAAACAGAAGGATGGACTTGACCAATTAACTAACAGAACGTCCTGGTTACGTAAGTCACCAGAATAGGGAACAGAGACGTGTGTCTGGAACCAGACATATGGGAGTACGCCAGACGACCAATCACTCTGAAGAGTAAGAAAATGGGCCAATGAATGCCAAATGAATTGGCAGAGCTCTGCTCCACAGCTGATACTGATTAGTCATTAGTGCGTATATCAGTGCCTGCTGAGGAGCGAGCACTAGAATTTGCCTGCTGAAGAGCCGATCACTCAACTAACAGCTGGAGACTCAGCTGCTGTGGCAGTGGAGACACGCGGCTCAGTTCCCTATTCGGAGAACGTGGGTTATGGACGTAACCAGGATGTTCCCCATCATAGGAACTTCAACGTGTGTCTTGTAACAGACTATAGGAGACTGTATGTAAAACGCCACAACAGCTAAGCCCGTCACGCTCCTGATGTGAAGTTTGCCAAGCATAGCGTGAGCACACAAGGATCACCAAGAGCGCAATCTTCCAACGTGCCCTAGGCCCTTTAATTACCATTATTTTATTACACAAATTTAGATCGGGGGTCGTAATGTGCTTTTAACTAGCTAATATAGACTAGGGATTTTAGAATACGACAGTACGTTGGGAAGCATTCCATTCCCCGAAGGGAGAGTATGCTGCGGAGGCCACCTGCCACCCTAGAGGGGAGACTTGATGGCAATAAGAACATATGGACTTGCCCTATGGAGGGGAAGTGCTACATATGATAAGCTGGTTAGTGGGTAGGGAAGACACAGGTCCACCTGGTCAGGGAGAACACTCTGTGGCTAAAATAAGCATATGGGATCGCCATCGGGGGCCACGCATAGCTGGCACCGAACCTTAGCATGTGGGTAGACCAAGAGTGGGCATACCAGACATCACACTGAGCCAGGCACCTGGCTCCTCTGCTGAGTCAGGTGTTGGGGCCCTCGAAAGAATTCTCTAGTGTTCGCAAAGTGGGAATCTTACTAGCAGAATAGAAAAAGCGCACATATCTCCGGGTTAGGGAGCATGGCGCAGCAAGCATTTTTGACACAATTAAGAGCCCCTCAGAGAGCGGGGATGGCAGCACGCCAAACCTTCAGTGTGGAGGGTGACAGCCTGCGTTCCAGCTATCCTGAAGGAAGAAAACACAACACTGATCTGGCATGTCCGGGGGTTCTTCTGAGAGAGAAGAGCTCCACACAATGAATAGACTTCACTACAGGACATAGGCTTGCCTATACAGGGTGCTCTGGTCCACAGCGTCCCCTGCGCTCTGTCTAGAAACCTCCATGGGGGTTCCAGAACACTGCACGAGTGCCAGAGGGTGCCCGTCCCAGAAAAAGGAGTGCTTCTTCCGGGGAATTCATTAGGGAGAGCCATTACCAGGAGTGTGAGTCCGGAAACTCGGGTCCGGTTGGGCCAAGGAGGCGCAACGAGCAAGGTCCGCTCCTCGTCTCCCCAAACTTGCACAGAGTCTGTGCGTGAAGGCTCAATGGGGAAAAACGCATATTGCATAAACCCAGGGCCAGCTGAGAGCCAGCGCATTTTTGCAGAGCAGGGAAAGCAGCTAGGATGACCTGGGCTTCTCTGAAGTGTGCCCATAACAGCTGGACCAAGCCAGGGTGTAGTCTCTATTCTCCCGGAAACGTAACTGTCGTGAGAGCATATAAGTTGGCATGGTAGAGCTCGTAAGGGATATGAACGGCGTGCAGCTATGCAGCTGCATGATTCCGGAGGAGCAGATGGTGAGAGAGCTGAGACATGTGGCGGTAGCGCACATTACCCAAACAGTTGATGTGCGCTATCGCAGCCGTGCTGGCCGTCCTAACCAACACGTGTTTGCCCTCCCGTACTGGTAGGAGTTGGCGGAGAGCAAGAAACACTCCCAACAGCTCCAGGCACTGCCAACAGCTCCAACGCGGTTTACGAACCTGCTGCTGTGTGTTTAATACACACAGCCCTCCAGCCCTTGCTGGAAGCATCTGTAAGAATGACAGAATGACTGGACACTTGTTCTAAGTGCACCCAGGCCCGTAAAAGGCAAGGTCCATCCAGGGACACCTGGTCTTAACGCGCCATGCCTATCTGGGGACCCGATCGCGAAGCCAGCGCTGAAGTGGTCTCATATGAAAAATTGAGAGGCTTGATAGCGGCTACAAATGTCATATGCCCCAGGAGCCTCTGAAAACTTCAGTGAGACCACTGTAACTGCCAGATTAATTGGACAGGGCAGCACTAGCCCAGCGCGCTAACAGTGCACCGTGATGGGGACCGAGTCCAGCTACAACCCGAGATAAGAGAAGCTCTGCCCGGGGGAGAGCTTGCTCATTCTCGGTTGACCCGAAACCGGCCGAGGTGCCGAAGCACCAGGTCCCTGTGCATAATCGACTAGTTCAAAGACCTGAAAAAATAAACCAGTCAATCAATAATCAAAAATGCAGATGCACGTGCGCTGAAGAGGCACTGGACATCCTCCACACATGGAAACAGGGAGAGCACGAAGGGGAGGACCGTTTACTGCTATGCTTGGCCCCCGACGCACACCGGAAAAAACATGGTATAAGGAGGGAGAGAGCGAGACATGGAGATGGGCATTTTGGAATAAGGCTGTAACATAAAAAATGTGGAAAAAGTGAAGACCTGTGGTGGATTTCCAGTCTAAACTGATTTTTTTTGTTGTTTTTATTTTTGCTAATAATTCTATTGTTTTAAGTTGTAATTATTATTATATATATATATATATATATATTTTTTTAAGGGTTATCCCTTATTTTCATATCCCAGTGTTGACAGTTATGTTGTTTGCACTCAGAAAAGAGTATATCAGAAGTTAAAGCTGACAAGGCTTCAAAACACATAAAGTGTCATTGTAAAAGCGACAGACCTTATAAAATCAAATCAAGAAAGAAATCAAGACGTGGATTGAAAGCTTTGCCTTTATGTAAATTTTTGGGGAAAGGGTGCAAGGGACAGCAGCTTATTTGTATGTAAAGAGACATTTTGGAAAAAAGAACAAGGCCTTCCACTCGAAAATAGGCATCTACAGCATGGTATAAGATATTATCTGTATGAGGTACTTTGAGCTGACTCTTTAGAGACACATTTTGAGATATGTTACCCTCAAAAGGGAACAACTTAACTTGACTTAAAACTGACCACTTTGAAGTGCACTTTGTAGTAAAGAGTTTTAAAGTATAAGGATAGAACTGATGGACACTTTGGGCCATAATCAGTTGAGAAGGGAAGTTGTTTGGTGACACACTGTGTTCAGTTTTTGTATTTTAATAATAATAAAAATTCCTTACATTTATATAGCACTTTTCTGGACACTAAAAGCGCTTTAAACACTGGGAGGAATTTCCTAGTGTGCAGTATCCACCTGGATGACATGACTGCAGCCATATTCCGCCAGATCACACACCACACACTAGCTAATTGTAGAGGAGACAGAGTGATGAAGCAAATTGTGATATGGAGATATTTAGGAAAGGCCAGTGGGCAAATTTGGCCAGGATTGCGAACTTAAACCCCTGGTTTAGTACATCCTGGGATTTTAAACGACCACAGAGAGTCAGGACCTCGTCTGAAAGACAGCGCTCACAGAGCAGTATAGAGTCCCCATCAATATACTGGGGCGTTAGAAGCCACACAGACCACAGGTTGAGCGCCCACTGCTGGTCTCACTAACACCACTTCTGACAGCAACCCAGCTTTCCCATTGGTCTCCCATCCAGGTACTGACCGGGCGCAGCCCTGCTTAGCTTCAGTGGGTGACCATGTGAGAGTTTCAGACAGCTAGCTGCCGGCAAAAGTAATTTGAATAAGGGCCATTGTTGGGTCCTCCTAAAGGGATAGAGCACCCAAAAATTATTATTTCTTCACCAGTTACTCATATTTTTTAAAGTATTTTAGCATTTTGTGTTTCTTACTTTTGTTTAACACAATACAAGAAATTCTGAAAAAAATTGGAACCCAGAATCCCTTTTCATTCATTCATTCATTTTCAACCGCTTTTCCGGGGCCAGGTCGCGGGGGCAGCAGTCTTGGGAGAGAAACCCAGACTTCCCTCTCCCCAGACACTTCCTCCAGCTCCTTCGGGGGGATCCCGAGGCATTCCCAGGCCAGCCGAGAGACATAGTCCCTCTAGCGTGGAATCCCTTGACATCCATAGTGGAAACAATAAAGTTCAGCATAAAGAAACTTAATTCCATGTTTGGAACAAGAAGTAAATGATGACAGAATTTTCCTTTTTGAGGGAACTATCCCTTTAATTCACTGTAAAAATACTGGGTTCCACAAAATTCCTTCATGTTGTCCCAACACAAATTGATTAAGTTTACTTTTTTTTTTTTTTTTTTTACAAATTTAGGTGGATTGGACATAAAACAATTAATTTGTCCCCAAAAAAACATAATTGTGTTGATTCAGCTCATTATAAATAAGTAGTTTGAAGAAGCAGCAAAAAACTTTGAGTGTAGTCAGTTAACTGAATTTATTTCATAATCACCATTTTTACTTAAAACTGGCTGATACAAACATTTGTACGTATGGCATTTTGTGTCATCTTTTTGTAATCCAGAATATTCCTTTTACTACAATTTGTTGTTGAAAGCAGCTCTAATAAAAACTGATTTATTCAAACATACATTATACAATGAAGATAGCAAGCTAACAAAATAGGATGATTATGCAATATTGGGTTTTTTTTCTAACTGGCTATTTAGTTCATGGACATTTGAGTGAGGTAAATGTAATTATTAGAAGTTACATGAGGTTTTGTGGATGAATCACTGGTTGAGACATCAAGTTGAACTGCTTCTTTCAACATACTGATGTTCATTCATATTTGATTTATTTCATGCTGTAACTGTTAGTTAAGATAAAGAAATGATCAGTTCACATGCTCTCTTTAAGTAATTTGTTGCGCCACTTTAAAGAATGTCAAAACCACATTTGTTGTTTGAATCTTGTGATAAAATTAGCAGAAATGTAGACCTTTTAATATTAAAAATAACACATTTAGAGAAATTTGTATCGTTAAATAATGAGAGTGTGTCCATACTTAAATATACAGATGGTTGATTTTAGTTTTTTCTTCATGTTTGATTTGGTTTACTTGACATCTCCCATTTGTACCATACTGTAGATGTCTTTTTTTATATTTTAAAAGTATATCATTCATTCATTCATTTTCTTTTCGGCTTAGTCCCTTTATTAATCTGGGGTCGCCACAGCGGAATGAACCGCCAACTTATCCAGCATATGTTTTACGCAGCGAATGCCCTTCCAGCTGCAACCCATCACTGGGAAACATTCATACCCACTCATTCACAAACATACAATACGGACAATTTAGCTTACCTAATTCACCTATACCGCATGTCTTTGGACTGTGGGGGAAACCAGAGCACCCGGAGGAAACCCACACCAACAATGGGAAGAACATACAAACTCCACACAGAAAAGCCAACTGACCCAGTCGAGGCTCAAACCAGCAACCTTCTCGCTGTGAGGCGATCGTGCTACCAACTGCGCCACCGTGAGGCCCCTTTTAAAAGTATAGTTCACCAGAAAATGAACTTCATTGACACATCATCCTCAAATCTCTTCCAAAATCTAATATTCTTTCCAAAATCAAAAGCATCTCTTTGCTTCCTGGAGCACAAAAGAAATCTATTTCGAAACGTGCAAGTCTCTGTAGTGCCAGCATTGTTTTGACTGAGTTCCACATACAGTATGTTCAAATGGAAGAGAGTCTTAATGTGACAGCAAGATCCAAAAAAAAGAGCAATTCAAAGAAACCTTTAAAAATATTGGGGGGAAGTGTCTCAAAAGGGATAAAAGTCTGAATATATTCCGACTGAAATATGAAACTGAGCAGCAGACACAAGGCTTTCTTATGAAGGCCGTATTTGTTCAGTCTATTTTTTTAAAGATATTATATGTCTCTTTGTTTGAATCTAGATTAACATTGGATGAAGATTCACTGACATTAAGATCAGAGTGACATTGTATTCTCTGAGTTGTATTCTCAAGCCAATTCTGAGTAATATGCAACTCTTAGCTGTCTAATCAAATAATGAGTCAAGAAGGAGATGTAACAAAATACTGCTGATGTTCTGGTTCATTTGTCACACTGGCAATGGAAGGTCGATGATAGAACATTGTATTCTGCACAGCGTGCTTTGTTCTGGCAAATGTAGTTCACCATCTGGGCTTTTTATGTATACAGGAAATTTACACACTTGTACAGTTATGGGCACTTCGCATAGACATAATGATATTCATATTGTACAAACTGTATATTCTATCCTCCAACCCATAAACCCCAAAATTTGTACTATTACTGTCAGTGTTCTGTTGTGTCCATGTGCTTTTGTTGTCGTCATGTGATTCCTTTGTTCTGATTTCCGCTGTTTTCTGATGTTGATTTGTTTCACCTGTGTTCATCCCCTGTGTCCTATCAGTTAATCATCATCCCCTTGTATTTATACCCCTCTGTTTGTGTCCTTTGTGGTCCGGTATTGTATTGTCTCAGCGTTGATGTCCTGTCTACAGTAACTGTATTCCATAAGTGTTTGTTAAATAAATCCGTGTTTTGTTAAATCCCGTGTTCCTGTGCCTTCATGTTTCCCAACGAGTGTGACAGTTTTGTGAGAGCGTGTATTTAAGTATTAAGTATTTAAGTATTTTGAAACACTTAATTTGGGTGATTTCTGGGGGGTTTTTTCTCATGGGGACCAAAACAACTCTCCAAAAGGTCAACATGTACTGCTATTGCTATACTTGTGGGGACATTTGGTATTTGGACATTTGCAAGGCAGACACACATACACATGCTTGCCAAAAGTTTTAGAATAGTAAGAATTGTTATGTTTTTAATAGCTGAATTAACAGTAATTTATTCCTGTGATTTCAAACCTGAATTTTTAGCATGATTACTCCAGCCACATGATCCTTCATAAATCATTCAAATACATATCAAACATTTTTATTCATATTAAAAACAGCAGAGTAAGCTTTCTTTGATGAATAGTTATATAACGCATTCTGCAGAATTAGAATGTATAGTGTGTGAGTATGCTGATCTGAACATGTGCATTGTTTGTGTTGTGCAGGGTGGTGCGAGAGTTTCTGGGGGAGAAGGAAGTGGAGCTGTCTCTCATCTTTGATGCTGTGGAGGATACTGACATGGGAAACTATACCTGTAATGTGGAAAACCACATCGGTCGTGGCAGCGGAAGTGCCATCCTGCAGAAAAAAGGTAAATCATACACTTTAAAACTATGTGTTGGGTTGTTTAAATAAAAATTAGGTGAAATATGAACAAACCCAACGACTGGGTCATTTTATTTTAATTACATTTTTAGCACAATGGTTTTCCCAGTGGTTACTGGCCATCGATAATGCCAGTGAGCTGAGCTGAAAACAAATTAGTGTAGATTTGTTTCTATGTATAATAATTTTCTTTCTTCCTCTCCCGTGTGACTGTTTCTTTCTAAAAAAAATCAAAGCTCTAATTAATTGGACATGCTCTCTGTGTAAAGGCTCCGGTGTACTTCAAACAAACCTCTTTTTGGTTCTATGTTTCAGAGTAAAAGGAAGTTTGACAAGGCTTAGTGACAGTATACTATTTTTCAACACTCCAACACCCCCACACTGCAGTAGGTGGGGTTGTAAAAGTGTCACACTGCTTGCGTTTACCCCTAAACACAACAATGGAGGTTAGAGAGAAAAACAGTTTCATAAACAGCTGTCAAACAGCCTTCTCCAGCCTGTTGCACAAGAAATGCTACCACGACACCTCGCAACATTATATTGTTTTTCTATTTGCCACGGACAGACACCAAATGGTGCTGCCAGTGTGCGTAAACTCATAGAAAAGATGTGGCGCGATGAGGTGGGCTTATCATCCGGTGTGTTCCCCCCTCCAACTCTGTAATATTTATTTGCGAGCGATTGTACAGGTGCGGATACATCTGCACCAGCTCTGCTACTACACTCTCTAGTGTATTCATGTGGCTAGTGTTGTTGTTTTGGATGCTGTTCTCCTGCCTGACCTCTGTGGAATAAGAAACACATTTCCAGAGTTCCAGAACACATGTCCATGACAATTGCAACCCAAGCTCATTGGAAATATGTGCCCAGGGATATATTTTTGAGAATCGAATATATGCCCTGGACTATGTTTACTTTTTATGCAGTTTTTGGTTTTTACAAATCCACTAGAGGTCGCCGTGTACTTTTTTTTTTTTTTCATTCATTCATTAATTTCCTTCGGCTTAGTACCTTTATTTACCACAGTGGAATGAATGTCAACTATTCCAGCATATGTTTTACACAGCCGATGCCCTTCCAGCCGCAACCCAGTACTGGGAAACACCCATACACTCCCACATTCACACACGCACTCATACACTATGGCCAATTTAGTTTACCCAATTCACCTATACTGCATGTCTTTGGACAGTGGGGGAAACCAGAGCACCCAGAGGAAACGCACACGAACATGGGGAGAACATGCAAACTCAACACAGAAATGCCATCTGGCCCAACCAGGACTCAAACCAGCAACCTTCTTGCTGTGAGGCAGCAGTGCTAACCAGTGAGCCATCGTACCACTTGTGTACATTTTTGACAATCTCAAATTCATAACTGTGGGCACCATTGTTTTCAAAAACAAACTGGAATAGAAAAGTCATCACGATGATTTACTACAGCATCACACTGCTCATTGTTTTGGGTTTAATTTTACCTAGTTTCTAGAACCGTCTTTTGCTGGACTCTAACCCTGTTCCCCTTTCTCTGCCTCCCAAGTCTGGCCCCATTCGCTGTGAGCTACTGATCAAATCAGTCATGTTGAAAAAGTCGTCCATGTGTAGATAAGCGGTAAGCAGTACCACCCTGTGGTATTCATTTTACACACAAAATGCAGCCATTATGTACTCCGAGGCACATAATTCTCAGTTCTCTGCAATGTAACCCTGGACACATTTTCCCAATAAGCCTGTGTTGGACAGTTGTGTAATTGCCACGGACAAATGGTATCTCAAAGTTGTTTAGGAGCCAAAACTAACTCTCCCAAAAGTTTAATTTGGTGAGCTGTTTTTAACTGCTGAATGAGCTCACAAAAGAACTTCTTTTTTTGATAAATTTAGTTTGAAGTATACCAGGGGCCTTAAGACAATAGACAAACTGAATATGACTGAATACTACATTCACACTTATCTGTGTATTCAGTGACATCCCGTTGGTATGCCTATACAAAAAAAAAAACAGCATCAATGTTAGCAATGCATGGGCAGCACTGTGGCCCAGTGGTTAGCACTGTCACCTCATAGTAAGAATGTTGCTGGTTTGAGTTCCCAGTTGGCATTTCTGTGTGGAGTTTGCATGTTCTCCCTGTGTTAGAGTGGGTTTCCTCTGGGTTCTCCAGTTTCCTCTATTGTCAAAAGACATGCACTATAGATGAATTGAATTAAATCTAAATTAGCCTGTGTGTGTGTGTGTGTGTGTGTGTGTGTGTGTGTATGGGTGTTTCCAAGTGCTGGATTGCAGCTGGAAGGGCATCTGCTAGATAAAACATATGCCAGTTCATTTCACTGTGGCGACTCCTGATAAATTAGGGACTGAGTTGAAGGATAGTGAGTTATTGAGTTATGTTTTAGGAGGCAGTGACAGAAATATAGGTAGCTGGCATGCATACTTTAATTCTGCAATGCACTCTCCTCCAGTTTCAACATTCAGCGAGGTGTGTAGTCCAGGCCAGACTATCAATCAGAGCCGTAAATTTCATCTGACAGTTGGGGGGACAATGAGCTTAAGGTTAATTTTGTTAATTTTGTTGTTGTGCTTGTGCTGCGACAGCAGTCATGTCTATTGTAGACATTACTATCCATCAAGCAGCTAACATTATTAGTGCTAACAGAGTAGACTAATGAAAAAATAGTCTACATT
>CAIGQW010054354.1:3127032-3148954 GCA_903798125.1 Danio choprae
ATATATAAATAATATATACTTTTATAAACAGTGGTAGTAACATATGTTTTTTTGTACACTAAAATAAATGAAAATAAATGTAAATAAAAATAAATGAATGAATGAATGAATAAATGAGTGAATGAATAGACAAGCTAGCTGTGCAGAAATACAACTGTAAACGTACAACTTAATTTTTTTATGTTCAATCCACATAAATTTGTTAAAAGTGTTAAGTTAACTTAATTGATTTGTGTTGGGACAACATGAATGAATAGTGTGGAACCCTGCATTTTTTACAGTGTTGGGCATATAGTTGTTATTTTTCTCGCATCTTTCATATGAGTGATTTGATTTATTTTCTCAGCTTTTATTGATTTTAATTCTTCTGTATTATTGGACCACTTTATTTACAGTAGTTTTTATCCTTCTTATAATGTACACAGCCAAAGTTGAAATGATTAGCCTTCTTGTGAAATTTGTGTTCTTTTTCATTCTATTTCCCAAGTGCTGTTTAACAAACCAATTAAACTTTCACTGTATTTCCTATAATATTTTGTCTTCTGGGGTACGTCTTATTTCTTTTAGTTTGGTTGTAACAAAAGCAGTATTTATTTTTTTAAGGCAATTTTAAGGCCAATATTACTAGCCCCTCAAGAAATATTTATATATACATTGGCAAAAACAAAAGAAATTAGTTATTAGAAATTAGTTTCAAAGTTTAAAATGTTGAAAATATTTGTTGTTTAACAGAGAGATTTTTTTTTATAAACATATTTTTTTACAATGAATTTTGTTTAATAGGCAGCACAGTGGCTCAGCACTGTTGCCTCACAGCAAGAAGGTTGATGGTTCGAGTCCCGGCTGGACCAGTTGGCATTTCTGTGTGGAGTTTGCATGTTCTCCCTGTGTTGGCTCCAGTTTCCTCCACAGTCCAGACATGCGCTATAGGTGAATTGAAAAAACTAAATTGGCCATAGTGTGTGAGTGTGAATGAGTGTGTTTGGGTGTTTCCCAAAAGTGGGTTGCGGCTGGCAGAGCATCCGCTGTGTAAAACCTATGCTGGAATAGTTGGTGGTTCATTCCGCTGTGGCGACCCCTGGAATAGAGACTAGTCTGAAGGAAAATGAATGAATGAACTTTGTTTATTCAAATAGATCAGTAATTGTTTGTGTGGCTTTCCCCCGCGTGCTCCGGTTTCCCCCACAAGTTTCCCCCACATAAAGGCACTAAGCCGAAAAGAAAATGAATGAATGAAAATAGATCAGTAAACTATGCTGACCACACAAAAGGTGAATTTAGTTTTCAGTATGAATTGCATCACTTTATATTTATATATACATGTATAAATGATCAGTAAATATAGATGTGGATGAATAATAGTCATATTATATTTGGTTAATAATGAATAAACCAAATTTCCCACCCTAGTGTTGCTGTTAAGCTGCTTGTTGTACTGTGGTTTGTGTGTGAAACAGTTGCTGAGGTGCGACAGTTTACGGTTGCTAAGGTGTTATGATTCATTGTGTGTTGCTATGCAATTACCAGTTCTGGGTGACTGCTAGGTCATTTATGCAGTTGTTTTTAGCACATTGCTTCCCATCTGCTAAGATGTTCGGAATGGTTACTGTAGGTAATTGCTTACGGCCAACCCCAATATCTGGCAGATATGGCCAAAGTCGCTCTTTTATCTTCTGCAGTATTGTTCTGTGTCTTTTTCTGTCAGAGAGAAGTCTAAGGTCAAATCTCGAAGAAAGGGATAATTGGAAGTATTTGATGTCCAGGGCAAAGTAGCAAACTGTGATTCTTGGAATTTGGCCCTTCACCCTTGTCTGGAGAACAAGTAAACTCACAGCTCAATACAGAGACATTTATACTGTACATACATAAAGTTGAAGTCACAATTATTAGCCCTGCTAAATTATTTGCCCCCCTGTATATTTGTCCCCCAATTTTGTTTTTAACGGAGAGATTTTTTTCAACACATTTCTAAACATAATCGTTTTATAACTCATTTCTAATAACTGGTTTCATCTTTGTCGTGTTGACAGTACATAATATTTGACTAGATATTTTTCAAGATACCAGTATTCAGCTTTAAAGGCTTAACTAGGTTAATTAGGCAAGTTAGAGTAATTAGGCAAGTCATTGTATACCTATGGTTTGTTCTGTAGACAATCGGAAAAATATATATTGCTTAAAGAGGCTAATAATATTGACCTTAAAATGGTTTTTAAAAAATTCAAAATTGCTTTTATTCTAGACGAAATCAAACAAATACGACTTTCTCCAGAAGAAAAAAATATTGTAGGAAATACGGTGAAAAATTCCTTGCTCTGTTAAACATCATTTAGGAAACATTTGAAAAAGAAAGAAAAAAAAACACAGGAGGGCTAATAATTTTACATACATATATACATACTGTACATACATACGTGCATGCAAATTTACATGCATACTGTACACATACTGCACATACTTTACATACATACAACCAGTACATACTGTATGCATACTGTACATACAGTACAAACATGCATGCATACATACAAATGTACATACATACTGTATAAAAACATACTGTACATACAAACACTACACACTATACATGCGTACATACATACTGAAATTGTACATCCGCAGAAATGGTATATATTGTTTAGAATAAATACCATAGATTTAAATTAAATACCATAGATTTACACATAAACATTAAAAATTTGTCATTTAAAAAATAAGATAAATAAATACTGTACATAAATAGCCCTGACTGTTCCCCTCTGCATTAGCATAAATGAAACACAACAAACCCCTAAATTCACCCTAAGGGCTCAGATATACTCATCATGGATTTTTTTTTTATTATTATTTATTTATTTGTTGTTGTTGTTCTTTGAAATTCATAATACCTGAGCAGTGTTAGCAAACATCCTAATGGCATTGCTGTTGAGGGAGGCGTTTAGAGGAAAATGTAATGTGATGTGCACTTTAATAGCTCAATAGACATATGGGATTGCTTAACAGAGAAAGGGTGCATTTATGAATGAATATATTTATGACACAAAACCTGATACAAATCCTATAGTGCAATTTCTATTTGGGTATATGCAAATCCTTGACCTTTGTAAGTAAACAACATATACCTTAGACTACAACACTGCTGCAAACCCTGTCTGAAAGGGGAACTCCTAATAATGTGTATGCAATAAGAACAGCCACAAACATAATCAAGTCCACAACATGTCATTGCTGATTTATAACATTATATACCTTTACTAAATCCTCTGTGTTTTGAAAGGTTTAGTTCACCAAACCAAATAAGAATTCTGTTATTAATTACTCACCCTCATGTGCTTCTAATTCCCTGAAACATTCATCTTCAGGACACAAATTAAGATATTTTAGATCAAATCGAGAGCGCTCTCATCTTCCATAGACAGCAACAGCCTTGTGACGGTCAATTGTTATAAAAGGAACCAAAAATATAGCTATAACATTTCATGTCATTTCGGTGGTTCAGCTGTAATCATACAAAACACCAAGAAAACGTTTATGTGCAAGCAAAAAACAATAAAAAATCTTTGTTTGCTAATGTCTTAGGCCTAACAAATAAGGTTTATGTTTACTGATTGCATATAAATTTTTAATCCATTTGGATTAAATACTTTTAGCATAATTGAACTAATATATTTTAAGTTATTGATATTTGTTACTTAAACATAAATGAAACAAATAAGAACAAGACTTGTGTAATAATATCAATAAATCCGGCCTCACGGTGGCGCAGTGGATAGCACATTCGCCTTACACCAAGAAGGTCGCTGGTTCGAGCCTCGGCTAGGTCAGTTGGCGTTTCTGTGTGGAGTTTGCATGTTTTCCCCGTGTTGGCGTGGGTTTCCTCCGGGTACTCCGGTTTCCCCCACAAGTCCAAAGACATGCGGTATAGGTGAATTAGGTAAGCTAAATTGTCCGTAGTGTATGAGTGTGAATGGGTGTGTATGGATGTTTCCCAGAGATGGGTTGCAGCTGGAAGGGCATCCGCTGCGTAAAACATATGCTGGATAAGTTGGCGGTTCATTCCGCTGTGGCGACCCCAGATTAATAAAGGGACTAAGTCGAAATGAAAATGAATGAATGAATATCAATAAATCCAATGTCTTTTAAATGCTATTCATCTATTGTCTGGACTATGGAGTAGCTGTGTCAGTTTTGCCCCCGGATATTAGGTAAACTAATCTAATAGAATTTAACTAATTGGATCTGGCTTTTTCTACAGCTAGATATATGAATATGGTATAAATATATATTTAACTGATTAAATCTTATAGTAATTTTAACATATTTATATTGATTCTAAGGAATCTGACAACATACATTTCAAGAGTTTACACTTAGCTGATGATTGATTGTAAAGCGTGTTTGGCATGCTATCTCGGGAGAGAGCCCTGAGCTCATAAGATCCTCGAGCCTGGGGCTCCCTCCCGTTTGCAGGGCGAGAGGGGAGTTTGAGCTCAGGTAGATCTCGAGAACTCCCCTGCTTATTTATGGCTAATGACAAATTAGGGAGTGCTATAGAGATATATACTGCTGATTAAGAGCTCGTCTATGGTGCCAATTTGGTTTGGGCAATTAACCTATGTCGCATATCTTTGGACTGTGGGAGGAAACTGGATAACCCAGGGTAAACCCACGCGAGCACGGGGAGAACACGTAAATTCCGCACAGAAACGTCAACTGGCCTGGTAAGGACTTGAACCAGTGACATTCTTGCTGTGAGGCAACAGTGCTAACCACTGGGCCACTGTGCTGCTCTATCAAGAAAAAAGGGGGGTGGAAGGGGGGATTCTTCAAGACGAAGATAACTGAGGTAAAAAACTCTGGTTATTTATAGTGAGTTAGGAATCATCTGATTGGTGAATCATACATTAGCTAATGCGGGACCAGCCATGGTCAATCATAAGCACCTAATCCTCTCGAAATTAGTTTATAAATAAACTTCACTTAAAAAAAAGACCAATTAAATAAAATCAAAAGGTTACAAACAGTTAATGATAAACTTCATTGTTTTCCGGGGGGTTGTTGTTGTTTTGAGGGGTGCATGTTTACTCTGGGCAATATGACACTTGCATGTTGTGCTGCTCACTTTAATGACAATATGTCGTACTGCCTGTAGTAAACGCGCACCATTACCTGACGTGGAAGAGAATACTAAGGTGGACAAAGTTGTTTTTATTGGCATACAAGTGTTTTTGAATGTTTTGACAAAATGTTTGGTTCCTTTTCTGAATTTGAACATCTTTGAACCATTGCTGTCTATGGAGAATGAGAGAGCTCTCAGATTTCATCTAAAACATCTTAATTTATTCCGAAGTTGAATAAAGGTCTGAGGGGATTGAAACAACATGAGGTTGAGTAATTAAGAACAGAATGAAACTTTTGCGGTGAACTAACACCAACACCTGAAAAACACCAAAAAAAAAAAAAAAGAGTCTGCGCTGACATATTGTGTAAAATCTTCACCTATTTATTTGTCATTTCAGATTAGATGCCACTGTTTTACACAAATGATTTATGTTGCTTTTTGTCTGAATCACCCCATTTATTTGATTTTGTGTGTGTGTGTGTGTGTGTATGTGTATGTGTATGTGTGTGTGTGTGTGTGTGTGTGTGTGTGTGTGAGGGTGTGTGCGTGTGTGTATGTGTGTGTGTGTGTGTGTGTGTGTGTGTGTGTGTGTGTGTGTGTGTGACATTGTGCATGGCATCCGTAGTCATTTGTCATTTCTGTCTGTTTTCAGCATATATTGAGGACCTGGCCCGGAGCGTGGAGCAGAGCAGGCGTCTCATTATTGTGTTGACCCCCGAGTTCGTGGCCCGCCGGGGTTGGAGCATCTTCCAGTTCGAGCCGCGACTGCACAGCATGCTGGTGACGGGTGAAATCAAGGTGATCATGATCGAATGCTCGGACCTGCGCAGCATTATCAACTACCAGGAAGTAGAAGACCTCAAGCACACCATCCGAGTGCTGACGCTCATCAAATGGCAGGGCCCCAAAAGCAACCAGCTGAAATCCAAGTTCTGGAAGCAGGTCCGCTACGAGATGCCAGCTAAGAAAAAAGAGACCGTGTCCCGTCGACAAGTTCTAGATTCGGGAGAGCAAGGGCTGTTTGGTGACCTGCAGGCCGTATCTACAGTTGCCATGACAGCGACCTCTGCGTCGCTAGCACCTACTCAGGTTGAAATACCAGACTATAATGAGCCTAGCCACATGCAAATGCGCCATTTTTGCCGGAGCTATGAATATGAGCTGCCCACCACTGCAATAGCGACGCTCAATGGCCGTCACATGTACTGCAATTTGCCCATGACACTGCTGAATGGCCGACTGACGCAAAATAACATTGGGAAAGGCAAGAAAGAGATTCACTTGAACAGCTCCTTCGTACCGCTGTCCGGACAAGAACTTTCCAGTGATATCTGGTAGAACAACTCACAGCAATTGCCCAGCTTTGCAAGCTTTCATTTCTCCCCCCTCCCTCCTTTTTATCTGCATGATTTCATCTAGTTACGGTTCTAAAAGAAACATGATGGTTTATCTCGCTTTCTTCCAGCCTTTAGTGTTTTCATACTTCGTTCTGACCGATGAAGAGCTACTGATATCGTTTTCCTACTTGAATTCTAAGGTTCTTATACTATGTACAGTTATTCACTGCATCTGCATCTTCAAGTGAACCAACATGAAAGGTTTTATTTGACATTTACGTCTTTGGTTGTTATAGCACAATAATGTAAAGACACAGCAGCTCAGAGCTTTAAAGAATATTATGTTCTATTTATGCAAATAAATACTCTTCAGATCTAATAAGCACATTTTAATATTCTTTGTAGCCAGGTAGGAGGAGGTGTACATTTTTTTGATACTTGTCATTTGACTTAATTCCAGGTCATTTTGGGTGTTATGTTTTGATTGTTTTCATACCCCAGCATTTCAGTACTGTCAAAGATCAACAGTTCGATCATTGACATTTATTGATATACGATCATTTTACCGAATTTGTATGCAATGTTGCCCTCTTACTCTAGTTTAAAGAAATGACAGATCACTCAAATGAGTGATTTCGTTTTGTATACTCACGTCTAGTATGCCATTTTACCCTTCAGATACATACAGTGCTGTGTGGGAGAGTGAATTACAAATATTTGAGCTGTTATTTAACAAACTATTCACAATCCAAGCAGCTTGTCTGATTCACAGAGTTTTTGGGGTTTTGAATTAGCGTATAAATTATTTGTAATATAACTAATGTTATCAGACCAACGAAATAAATAAATATATGAGTGATAAAATGCGAGAGATGCCTTTTACTTTAGGACACATGGACGATATGTTTGAATGCTGTATGAAACTAATAAAGGTCCAGTTCTGTGTCTTCTAATGAACAACGATGAGAGGCTTTGTTTGTTGTGAGCAGAGGAAAGGGCAGCTTTTCACTTTTCACTCGTGTTCCGGGTTTCCTGTGTTTGTCCTGAGAGAAACGACAAATTCTACTATAGTAAAGGACTGGCGTATTAATATTAATTAGGTCACACTGGCGTCGCTTTAAAACTTGACGGGATAGTCTAGGAACATACGCTCATTAATAATTTAGGACCAAAGTTTTGCACTGTGCCAGGATTGGCTGATTTGACCTTTAGGAACGCCCATTTACTGATATTAGCAAGTCAGTTCCAACTAGTGGGCAAGAGTTCCGTTTTGTTATTAACATTCATGAGCAAAGCCTACGCTATAGTAGGATTGTGTGCGCTATCGAGGAGCTGAAGATGGGCAGACATACTGTTCCTCAAACCATGATCATTTAAGAAACTGTGATATTGGTAGAAGAGCTCATTAAAATGGCGAGAGACTTCACTACAACAAGTCTGAGCAACATCGACCTCGCTTCTTTACGGGTAAGTAATGTAATAGTGTGTTTGTTTTCTACTTTTTGCATCTTTTCAACAGCAGCGATTGGTCGACGCTTGACACAAAGTTTGTGTGTCAGTTTTAATAGCGATAAACTTTACTGTGTGCCATTTTAAGTTTAGAGTAGTCGTTAAACTCTGTTGTCGTGTGTCGGGAAAATACATTCCTGTGCTTTTCTTCACTTGCCAATCGCATATAAAATGGAAATGAAACTTGTCACAGATGTTTAAGCAGAGCGAAAACATGAGCGCGTCTCAAATCACGGCAGGCTGCCAACTTTAGATAACATTGTGGACATCATGGCTTTATTTAATGCTTATCAGACAATGCATGTAATTCTTTATTTCAGGATCCTGCGGGGATATTCGAGCTCATTGAGGTGGTCGGCAATGGGACGTATGGACAAGTTTACAAGGTTTGTGCTGGTGTCTCTGCTTGGATTGTTGCTTTGTTTGTTTTGTTTGTTTTGTTTTGTTTGTTTATCTATCAATCAAATTTAGTGTTTTAAGAAAGTGTTGTTCAGAATTTTATTTATTTATATATTTATGCATTTATGTATCTATGTATAGTGTCAAATTCAGTGTTGTTCCATTTATTTATTTATTTGTTTAGTTATTTAGTGTTTATTTATGACAATGGGCAGTTCAAGTAACAAAAAGCTTGTGGGAAAGTTTCGCTAATGAAACCTACAAGTGTGCTTTTGGTCTTTGACACACTTTTTGGGTGGAGCTCACTTCCTCGTGAAGGTCACAGCGTGTTTCACATAAATATCGGATCTTTAAAGATGTGTGATCTAAGCACAAACACCCTGTGGTGTGGGATGTGTGACACAGACATGTGTGTTTGATTCAGTTCAGGGTGGATCTGTTACAGTTGCTTTAGCACAAGTCACTTGACCGTAGTAGTCTCACTGTGACTCATCTTGTGCAATATCTACAAATAGGATAATTTTTTCTCTCTTTTTTTTTCTTGCTTTCTTCTAAAAGCCTGCGGTAAAAGAAGCACAACACGTAGGGTGTTCCCTTTTTAATGCGATGAACCCCAAGTAGTGTAGCGTGTAGTTCTTTTATTTCAGGACGATGTGATATTGCACCACTTTACTGATGTGATAACATGTTTTTATAAATGATGGTGCTTGTTAATGACCTACTGTAGGTCTTTGCATATATTTAAGCCATCTGTAAAGAAAGTTCTTTCTTAAAGGCATACTTCACCCAAAAAATGAAAAAATATTCCCCCTTTTAAATATGAATAATTTTAACCATTTCTCAGTCAATATAGACAAAACATTTTGGTGCGTTTAAACAAAAGTTTTATTAGACAGGTATGTTAATTGAAATAAGAGTTTTGTCACTGAACATCATTAGGAATAGAAAGAATGCATTTAAATTCAAGTAAGTATTGCAAAAACACTTTTACAAACTACAACATTTCAACAAAATTCTATATATGTATATATTTTTCGATTTATCTTGTTTGTTTTTTTTCTTTATTATAATTTCATTTAATATTTTTTTCCCTAGCATATTAATTTGTGTGTACTATATATTTTTAACCGTGTTGTTTAGTTAAAATTTATTATGATGTTATTTTGTTAAAAAAGCTCTGGTATTGGCTTTTGTACTAATCTAATTTATATGCACAAATATATCATTGTGAAGCATCTTATATTCATTTAATATATTAATTTAAAAGAGAGATCTGTGATATAGGGATGGTCCGATTGCAGGATTTTTGCAGCTGATTCCAAATTCTTGTCATTAGGGGTGTAGAATATATCGATACACATGAGTAATGTGATTTTTTGCTTGTCAATACTGTATCGATTCTCAAAAACACTATCGATATTTTAAAAATAAGATTTATAGAGGTTGTTTTGTTTTCAATTGAATATTACATAACACTGCTTAACAGCAGTATTCTTGCTAGGTAGGATGAGAGTGACTGATAGGATGTACTAGAAGGGCTTGTCGCACTACTTGTTGCTTGTTCCAATGAAGTAGGGCTGCACAATATATCGTTTCAGCATCGATATCTCATGTGATCGTATTTGCAATAGTCACATCGCGAGTATATGCAATGTTGAGTCTGGATTATAATTGATAATTTTGCAAGTGTTGAGGCCTGTGACTGTGTGAGGGTTTTTAAAGCATTCAGGCCTAAGAAATTGTACCGTTTGGAACTTTGACAAATGAATAACGATTTAATTGTTTATAAAAAACAAACACTATGCAGTATTATTTTACATTTGAATATTCAATTATTGTACACCTGAATACAGTTCAACAATCAAACGCTGTTTATTTAATTTGTATTTTTATCTTTATTGAATTTGTCTATCCTTATAGATTGTTTCTTATTATTTTATTCTTATTTTATGCATATGCACTCCCCTACAGAAACATCCCAATCAGTCTAAAATGGTAAATTCTTTCCAAATAGTTATTCAGCACATCTAGGTAAATTGTTTTCCTATGGCAATATATATTACAGAATAAAAAATATCGCAATGTTAGATTTTTCCAATATTGTGCAGCCCTACATTGAAGGATAAAGCAATTGATGCTGCTAACAGAACACCAGCAGCAAATGGCTAAAGTGGATCTGCTTCAACTCACTTTGGAGCAAATTAAAAGATCAATGTTACCACGTATGAAACCATAATAACTTTGTCAGTAGTTTATTTAGCTAACAAAGATATGCATACTCTGTGTCAGAGAATGAAGGCTTTTATATTGAGTTTTTGAAAGCAGCAGGACTTTGAGTGCAATATCGCAGTGTATTGCAATATATTGTATCGCAACCTCTGTATCATGATATTTATCATATTGCCAGATTCTTGGTGATGCACAGCCCTACCTGTCATGTTGATCAGCTGATACAGGTTCCAGTGCTTCAAGCATTTGCTAAAGCACCTAAAGTTTTTCCCTATAGTACGGACTCTAATTGATAATTCTGCATTACCATATCCCATACTACAGTACATCCTGTTCCACAAAGCCAACGCCATTTTGAGCACTTATCCTTCTGTGTTCTGTCTGTGTTGCTCTGCAGTAACATTTTAGAAACCCTTATTGCCTATTAGCATTTCGATGTTCCACTGTGTGGAGTTTCTTTGCCGGTGTTTTGAGGCATTGATGCATTGCCGTTTGTGGGATCTTGGATTTTTGAAATGCATCACTATTATCTGAGAAATTGATTCTGAGCTTAGTATTTAACAGTACCTTACTGTATACACTCGAATGCTTGTGGAAAAAGAGCGCTTGTTACGATTCACGTAAGTGGTCAATTGCATTTGTACTCTGTTTTTATGCCATGAGTTTAAAGTAAACACAGCTGAACACTATTGTAATTTGCATAAACCTTTCCTAAATTTATTAATGAATATTTTCAAGTTGTATGTGTGAGGAATTGGAGGCAAGCAGAATACTGCTTTTTACAAAAAAATAAAACTGTTGGTAAAAACTAACCTCAGATCAATTCAGTGCATTTGGGATATCTCAGAATCAATGCAGAATCATTCCTCGATTCACAATACATTGATTTATCACCCTAGTGCAAGTTTCCCGATGCATACAAAAATTAAGTGTCCCTCTAAATAATTTGAAATCAAGGACAAATTATTCATTTGGTTAAACCATTTTGAATCTAGGATCCCAAATCTGGGAACATTTCAGCATACCGTATAATGAATATCATGAATTATTGCATGGCTTTTAAGGCCAGTCAGCGGTCAAATATTGATTCTGATTACAAGTTGGAGGTTTCAGTGCTACTTCTGTATTCAGAGCTTACTTGCATGCGTTTCATCATGTATTTTCACTTTTGAGGCAACGCAAATTGAATCACTTCCTAACATTGTGTGCTTTCACTGTTACTACATCTTTCAAGAAAGTGTAAGAAATGTTTCTTCACTACATCAGTGAAATTATTTGTTCTGACTTTAAAATGTAACGGCATATTTCAGTGTCAATGAATTTCACTTATGTAGGGAAGAAATGATTGTCAAATAGTTGGACTATGGAATTAAGGGGGTTGTTGTCCCCATCCCATTGTAAAAAGTCTGACTGAGATTACGGGCAGAAATCATGTTCTTGGTTCTGTTAATATATAGGCTTGTTGGGTAGTCTCACAATACTGGAAAATATGTGATGTTGTTGAGTGTTGATTTCTCTTATGATATAACTAACTTTAAAAAAGGCAATTTCATCAACAATTAGAAAAATCATTTGTTTATGCAATGTTCAGACTCACTAGATATTTTTCTGAGCTAATTAGATTGAAAGAAATCATTTAGACTTTTTAAAACACCATGCTTCTGCAGATATCCTGATTCTTATTGGCTGTTGTCATTTTTCTTCTCTTGTCTCCTAGCATTAGTTATTTTTAGTGATAGGTTCACCTAACAGCACTTACTGGAGAGGTGTCGATGAAGATAGTAAAGGCCCCATCTGATTGGTCAGATTTGGATAAACAATCTATGCAAGCGGCACACAAACGCTTGTCCCATAAATTAATTTAATTTATTGCACTTCCCTGCGATATGGATATTGTATATAGGCTATTCCTATAATAATAATTTTTCGATACATTGTGCAGCCCAAGTAGCTAATGTGCCTGATGTTAAACAATGATCTGTATATATTTTATATTAGATAATGAATGAAATTGTTTGCTCCAAACAGTGCAGCTGGAACCAGAAATCACTGATCACATGATGAGAGTAAGATTCTGAGCATTACTGACAAATATGATGTTAATTATGTGGCCAGTATTGCAGCTCCAGGGTACTTCATACGTATTGTTGTTTTACCACAATTTATTTATTTATTTTAATATTTGATAGCGTTACATGCCATCCCACTGTCCATGAGGCTATCTAAGAAATCATACAAGCCCATTAGCAGCACTGCATGCTTGATATTTCCTGTTTTTGTGTGAGGATGGCTGAAAGCTGGTTTTACTTTCTTTGTTTCTAAAAAAAAACTCCTCATTTTTAATTTGAATTGTTTATTTTGAGTTGGTTGCACTATTGTGAACGTGTATATACCTGAAAGAAACTTCAGAAACAATTCAAAGCCATGTATTTTTCATCATGCCTTTTGTATATTGTCTTACACACTTGAGGTCAGGGATCACCAACCATGCTCCTGGAGGATTACCATCCTGCAGATTCCAGCTCCAGCCCCAATCAAACACACCTGAACCAGCTAAACAAGGTGTTGGCAATTACTGGATAATTACAGAGGTGTGCTGGAGCAGGATTATTTTCAATGAGCGCCACATGCTGTCAGAGAGTGAACTAGCTTTTTTTCAGCCCATATGACTGTAATATAGGCAATAAAACGGTCCCTTGCTACTGGAACAGTACTCCTTAAAAGGACCTCGCTTATCACATTTAGACATTATACACATAATGGGGTATGTACATTATTTATAAAATCAACAAAGATACTATACAGTGAAAAACACATGATACTTAACCATTCACACACAAACTGGGTAAGAACATAATTTGCCAGCTTCCGTACTTGGCATCTACCTATGTCTTAATGGTCATATGAGGGGAAACCAGAAGATCAATCAGAAGAGGGATTGTTGATAGCCACACCTCCATTTTCAAAAGTCTGTATTTCAGACCGGCTGCGTCTGAAATTGCCTACCACACTAGCAGGTACTACATTTGAGCTAATCATTCAACTTATTTCCTTCATGTTGTCCCAACACAAATCGATTTTGTGGAACCCTGCATTTTTTTTTTACAGTGCATAAATAATTACAGTACTAGATCTCAGTCATTTTAAAAGTTTAAAAGCTTTTTATGCTCCGTGGTAGGGTATATATCACAAAATTATCATTTTCTTGATGGTATATGCATATCAAACAATATAGAATATGTTTCCAGTATCATATAGCCCTACTACATTTGCTTGGTATGATTTGCAAACTACAGTTGAATTAGAGTCATTGCCATTTCTGGATATGTTTTAATATTTTTAAAAACTTGTTTTAAAGGAGTTTTGTACATGCTGTGCTTGATCTTGCGTTTATTAGTTTTGTATGATTATTCTGTTTTGTAGTTTGTTTTATGTACAACTTGACCAGGTCTTCCTGGAAGAAGATACTGTGTCTCCATGGGACTTATCCTACAAAAAAAAAATTCAATATATTCATAGCAAGATCAAAAAATATGAATCTAGTTAATTCATCCTGAAGAGTCATGATCACTTTTATGTGATCAAGAGATTTAATTTCAACGTTAATCAGCAAACATAAGCAGAAGCTTAACCGTAGCAGCTTAACATGCAAGAGTAAACCCAATTGATTCTCGTGGAAGCCAGAATGCAAGAATGAACCTTGTGCATCAAGAAAATATGCTTGAGTTATTGTATGAAGCAATCGTGTCTCTTCAGACATGGATTAAACCACTCTGTTAATATTTTTAGTTTTTTCGTGTAAAATGCGTTTTGAAGCATCATCATTTTGGATGAACATGAAGAAACTATTATGGAAGTGCTAAAATTTTAATTAAAAAGAAGATTGAAAATGCACTCTGATGTAGACGTTGTTTTAAAGCCATGTTTATACCTTAATAGGCCCTTTTGTCGTACCAAATTGTATTGCGATAAACAATATTATTGTCATTTTATGACTTTTATGCCACTCATGATATAATATCAGCAACAATGCAAGTACACTCTTCCAAAGAACACATAATATTATATTTTTAAGAATGTTTTATTTAATTATAGTCATTTTAACAATAATTAATTAATTAATTAATTAGGCAATTTAATAATTAGGCATTGGAATTACAATGCAAAAACCTATATCCTTAGCTAAAATGTTGCTAGAACTGTTTTTTATGTATGGGCTATATATATATATATATATATATATTGTATCACCCAAAATGATTGAGGTCATGTCCATTTGTTGTGGTATAAGTCGATATATTGATTATTGTGACAGGCCTATACATTGATAACTTATGTTCTGATCTAATATCATAGTACTGCCCATTAAAATCACAAAAATCTTGAGTATTATTAGGTTTGAAGTCGTCGTCCTCCTCCTCACAACAATCCATTCCAGTAATAGACAAAACACAGCCAGAAGAAACATGCCGTACAGTATTGTTTTCAAGCAAACCTTTGGTTCCCTTTTTTCCCCCCGTAGTTCCTTCTAAGATCTAATGTGAAATAATTTTGACAAATTTCCATCAGCATTATAAAAGGATTTATTGGAGAAATGCTTTGTCTCTAGTATAATCCAGTTGTCACCCTTTTTCGACAGCACTTCCTGTTTATGTCCCAGCCGTTTAATACAATGTGCGCTTCACAGGCATCCTGGAGAACGTGAGGAAATCCCCTCAGACAGAAATATCATCTCAAACCTGCTAACATGATCTCAGAACTAACCTCTGCTTCATTTTTGTTTTGCACTTCCATTGGTCAAAACACAACAAGTTTTGCATCAAAGTTTACCACTCAACATTCAGTTGGGCTTGTTCCAACAGCCATGGGAAACTCTAGTAATGATATGTACAGCAGTGGTCGCCAACCCGTGATTTTGGTAGATTTTGAAAATGACAGAAGAATAAGAACAAGAAATGCATCATGATTAATGTATACGTCTTTATTTTTCTTAATCCAACTGCAAAATATGAATTATATTACAATGTTTTAGTATGTTTATTATTATTGTTGTCGTAGTTAGGGCTGCATGATTTTGGATAAAGTGAGAATCACCATTTGTTTTGCTTGTAATAAAGATCAAGATTTTCTCAAGATTCTGTAGATGTAAAATAAATGAGCAATATCACGCAAGTAGCAGTGCGATATGGCTGTGTATTGGCACTGGTGGGAGGCGTGCGTTGGCTCGAGGTTGCAGGCTGAGTACCTTAGTGTCCCACCAGTGACGATATACAGCCATATCGCACTGCTACGAGTGTGATATCACATATATACAACAGTTTGACGGCATAATCATGTGTATAAAGAAGAAAATCAAACACGGAAAGTCTCGAAAACCCTTTTGTAAGAGGAACTTCTTACTTCCGCCATTCATACACATCTGTGTGTATGAATTATGCGGCCTGTGTCGCCATCTTGTGGTGGAACATCAATCGTCTTTGCTCTGCTCAGTTTGACAGGCTGATGGTCGTCAACGTGCTGAATCTCCGAAATTATGAATATTTAAAATAGGCACTATCCTTATAAATAAACTACATAGCTGCAATATAAACAACTACATTCTCGCCTAAAAAAAGCCTCAAAAGTACATTATGTTGTCCAACAGCTTCAATATTTGTCAAACTAGTCCTCTGCTGGGCGGAGAAATACACAAGGTGGAAGAGGCTGTACGAGTGCTGATATTACTTTAATATCTCACGGCTATCAGCCAATCAGAAACAGACAGAACTGTTGTATAAAGGTTTATATTAGTAGGTTGTTATTGTTATTTCTCAAACATATGGTAAAAAATATATTCAATATAAAAAAAATAATAATAATATTAGGCCTATCTGTAGGCCTACAGTTGGTTAACATGCTCAATTTTGTACTTGGGGTGGTGCATCTGAATAGACTTTTATTTTGTCCTTGTCTGTAATGCACAGTGAAGCGATTACATCGGAATGCAGCTATTCATAATTCTGAAGTTGTTCTTATGTTTGGCACACATGCTTGCAATCTGTCATTGACAACATTATTAGACCTTTTCTTTCACTGGTAAATCAGACATTTATCAAGAGTCCCTCTTGCATTATAATGAATGTTATGTAGGCTAGAGTAGTTTTAATACTATTATTAAACTTTTTTTATTTATTCTTTCACATCGTATGATCTGATTGCTGCTAAAATCACAGTGCATTGCCGCCCAAATGTTCACCCCTCCAACTGTCATCCCGGTGCTTTTTCACAGATTTTCTTGGTTGCATCAATTCAAAATTTTAAGAAAACTAGTGCTTTTTGCATAGTTCAGAATTGTTACGTTAAAGGTCTCAAGTTGGATATGCAAATTAAAATAGTAGTTTTATTTCATTTATTTATTTATTTATTTATTTTTTTTGATGGGTAAATCTTGCCTTTCAACAAGGTATAGGTTATTCTTATATATCTTGGGCTAGAAATGATTGCTGACCACTGATGTAGTGTCTGCTAAAATGCTGAGCTGTTGACACGATTTTCCTCTTCCCAGAATGTTTTTCTTGTGGTTCCTCTTCTATCGGTCGACCGATATATTGCCAAGGCCGATATATCAGCCAATATTTGGCTTTTTTTTTTTTTTTTCAAATATCGACATTAGCGCTGGACAACATATCGTTTCAGCATCGATATCGGAATGTGTGCATTTGCAATATTCACATCGCAGGATTTGCAATGTAGAGTCAGGGTTATAGTTGACATGGTTTATGGTTACATTTTGCAATGACTCCACAATGTTACCAAAAATTTTAGCAGTTGCATGGTTTCTTAAGGGCGAAACCATGAGGGCATTATGAATTATAATCTTTGTAACTTTTAAGAAAGATTAATTGTATTTATGTATATACAGTTTTACATTTGACCGTGTACCCGACTACTGCTAGAATCCCAGAAAACAAAAAAAAAATGTTTATTTTAATTGTATCTTTGCTCTACTGTGTTTATCAATGCTTGTTATTGGTTTATTATAGTTTCTGCAAATTCTCTACAAAATGATCCCAAGTACTCTAAAATAAACATTCTTTTTCCCCAATAATTCAATCCAAGTCAATCCAAGGTGAAATTATACACTATCGCAATGTGTATCGCAGGAAAAAAATATTGCAATGTCAGTTTTTCCCAATATCGTGCAGCCCTAATTGACATCAGTCGATATATTTTTCAGTTTGGCCGATATTTTCGAGGAGGGAATTTTATCTTGATGGCACGGCAGACTTTTATTTTGATGGCTCTGAGAGCAGCAATGCTTGTCTTAGCAAACTGTGTTTTCATTCTTCCTTTTGTTTACTGTTGTGATTCAGTTCGGTCCAACGTGCAATGTATTGTGGGCAATATTAGTGGTTAGAGTATGGATGCTTCTACACTTCGAATGTTTACCGGAAATGGTAAACCATCCAGGAACCTTTGGCATACTCTTTTTAACATACTATGTTTTGGGACATACTAATTCTATTTTCGAATACTGTTTAGAATGGATAAAATGCTAATTGGGACGCAGCACGTGTGAGCTGTGCTTGTGTTTAAAGAGGCAGTTTCCTCTTCTTGATTTACACTGGAGTTTGTGTGTCCAAGGCATGACACAGCAGCTCCCGCTGAGCTGGAGTGCTGATTTCCAAACATTGATAGATCCAGTGAATTGCATCATGGTTTGCTTTCAGTTGTCCCTGTGCTGACCCGACCCATTTCCATCGAACCGATGTTCATTTCATGATCCCATTTTACATGTTATAGCACATAATTCGACTAACATCATTGCCACATATCCACATTTCCTCTGGAGTTTTGTGTAATTTTCGGGTGTTTCATTGTTAATTTGTCAGCTTTAACTGCAGTTTGGAACTTTCACTTTCATTCAGGAACATTTCAATCAAGATATTGGATGCGAGGAACTGCTGGAAGAGTGTTGTTTTAATGGAATTTGATACTACACGGCGAATGGGAGAAAAAAAAAAAGCCTCCGCATTTCTCGTTAGATGCAAAGACTCGGTGGGTAAAGAGAATAGCATCAAACAGGTGTGTGCGTGTGTGTGTGTAGACTATCTTGTCACAAAATGCGGCGAGAATTCTACACGACGGTAATAGTTTGATTAAGGGGTTTACCTTCGGAGAGCAGCATTTACAGCGGATCTTTCGGTCCATAATATTGTAGTGACATTAACGTACTGTAAACTTCTTCGTAACGAAATCATTTTGACTACGGTATGTCTTTAAAAACTGAAAGAGTACTGCTGACGATACTACACTGCAAAAAATTATTTTCTTTTTTTTTGTCTTGTTTGTCTTGCAGTGTGAACGGTCATGTAAGAATTCATGTGACTTTTACATAATTTTTGATCAATACACGTCATTATTCTGTGCTGCTTCGTGCTGCAAACATCCTCTACTCCTCGGCGGCATAGAATAACACATCGAGCAAATACTTTACCCCAAATATTGAAGGTTGTTTAATTTGAATATTGTTTGAATGACAACGGACTCTCGTTAACCAAACATTAACCATTAGCCTGTAACCCAAAAAAAGGATTGTTCAGTTAGATTTAAAATACCACCATAGTAAAATTGCACATATAAAAATAATAAAATACATAGACCTACATGAAATGGCTATATTTCACTGAAATAATTAATACATTAACAAAACCAAATATGAAAGAAAACCTGTGTGACAAGTCATGCAACAGGTTCATGTTTGTTTGCTTTTTAAAAATTTTTTTTTAACTTTTTTTTATTGTTAAGAACACAATTATTCAATATGCCGGTATGCAACGTTTCAGTTTGAGTTTTGACTGGATACAGCCTATGTTGTTTATAACAAATTAAAATATAATATATTGTAATATATTATGTTGTTAAAATGCAAACAATATCATTTTCAACACCGATGAACCAGGCGTGAGCTCTGCCTTCACAGTTAACCCTTGATGAGTTCACCACATCTGTGGTCAGAGAGACGCACACCGCACTTTTCATAAACGACAAATTATCAGGATTTTTATCAGGGAAAAAAAATTATTTTAGGTTTCAAACACTAAAATGCACATTAGAACCAGCAAAACAACCATTTACAGTTAATACAAAACAGCGGTTGTCTGCGAAAACGGCAATAATCATATTAAACATAATCTGTGTATTATTAAACATAATCAACGTGTTTTATTCACTGCATACACTATACACATTTATATGCTGTACGTAGTTGTACTTCGGCACATGCGGGTCAGTTTAGGACCATGATCTGTTTACACTGGAAATCTGATATTGGCCACATTTATAACAACAATGTGAACAGTTATGCAAAAAACATTTAGTTTATTACATATTACATTACACACTAGGGTTAATGTGAATTATCACTAAGCTTTGACACATTTTTGCATTTATTTCATCATTTAGGAGCACACCTTAAGCTAAAAGATGGCTTTGCATTAGAGCTGTACAATATATTGCAAAATAACCATTATCGCATTATTAGTATATGCAATATACGTATTGCTGATAAATTGTTTGATAAATGACATTTATTTTATGCATTGGTTGTTTATCTAAATTTGACCACTCCGATGCGGCCTTGCTATATTTATTATTTATATTTTACTCTTTGCATCTGACGCTTGGTGCACAGAGGAACCAAGAAAATTCACACAAGATCAGATTTTTGATTTCTGACCAAAACCACCTCCAAGTATGGAGTTAAATCAGATAAATGCTTCTAAACATTTATTCATTCATTTTCCTTCGGCTTAGTGCCTTTATTCATCAGGGGTCGCCACAGCGGAATGAACCATCAACTTATCCAGCATATGTTTTACACAGCGGATGCCCTTACAGCTGCAACCCAGCACTGGGAAACATCCATACACACTCATTTACACACACACACTACGGCCAATTTAGTTTATTCAATCACCTATAGCACATGTCTTTGGACTGTGGGGGAAACCTGAGCACCTGGAGGAAACCCTACGGCAACACGGGGAGAACATGCAAACTCCACACAGAAATGTCAACTGACCCAGCCGGGACTCGATCCAGCGATCTTCTTGCTGTGAGGCAACAGTGCTAACCACTGAGCCACAGTGTCGCCACTTCTAAACGTGTATATATGATTTCCTTTGTCATTGTTCTGCAACAAAGCTGTCAGTTCTTTTGTTTGTTCATCATTCAGTGATTGAAATAATAGGCAGCAGCATGTCTGACAGGATATATTTACACTACTAGACCTAAAACATATATGCCATATTTTGTTCCAAGTGTCTATATTTGCTGTAGACATAACTGACATTCACTTCTATAAATATCGGAGCTGAAGCATTAAGACACAGCTGTGTTGGAGTTTCTTAGTAAAACGGGTGGGTGTGAGCTGTTGCTGAAACCATGTTTGGTAAGAATGATGAAGAAACTGCTCATCATCTTCCAGTGACTAGACAATTGCCAGCGTTTTTGTTTTTTTGCCCTTTCTCAACTTAATGTCCCTATATAAAACAACAGTCCAAAATGTTTAGAGTTTGTTTGTAGTATCTACTAAAATAATTAAATCCAGAAAACATATAGTATATCTTTATTGATGTATTATATTTAACGGTGACTTATATTGTTTGCTACATCTATTGCAAAAAAAGAAGAGTGATACACAGGAAGTGACTTAATTTGCCTTTAATTTGAATGGCGTGAAGACGGCTTATAAAATTATGTTTCCTGTATTTACACACGTTATTGTTGACTACTTGAGGGGGAAAGAATGCATGACAATAGTTTGAGCTCCTATTTGCATTCTGCTGTGTAAACAGCATATCTTAAAGAAGTTTGTGGCCCAAGAGTAGTTTTCACAAACACTGAATGTAACCTGGTGGCTTCACATGGTGTGACACAACAAAGATGCAAAAATGATGGCCCATAAATGTTTTTCTCGTCCATTAAATCCTCAATCAAGCAGTAATAAATTATTTTGTCATAATATTGCAGCCCTTGTTGTTTATTCATTCATTTATTTTCCTTCAGCTTAGTCCCTTTATTCATCAGGGGTTGCCACAGCTGAATGAACCATCAACTTATGCAACAGATGTTTTACACAGCGGATGCCCTTCCAGCTGCAACCCAGTACTGGGAAACATTCATACACACTCATTCACACTCGTATACGCTACGGCCAATTTAGTTTATTCAATTCATCTATAGCGCATGTCTTTGAACTGTGGGGGAAACTGGAGCACTCGGAAGAAACCCACGCCAACACAGGGAGAAAATGCAAACTCCACACAGAAATACCAACTGACCC
>CAIGQW010054354.1:3157692-3168957 GCA_903798125.1 Danio choprae
TTATTATTATTATTATTATTATTATTATTATTATTATTATTATTATTATTGTCAATATGCATTAAGTTTATAAAACATCTAAATGGGAACACTGCAAACTCGTATGTGGAAGTGAAAAATTAGGTATGGCTGTTAGCAGCAGGACAAAAGTAACAGTGTTCCTTTTATCCCGGCAGGAAATCTTGCCATTATATACTCGATTAACTTAAATAGATTTGCAATGCAAACTTAAGGATGTGTAATATCACTAAATTAACTGAAGATTGATCATAACTGTAACGCATGTAAAGAGAAACACAACTTGTAATTAGGAAAAAAATACCAATAGAGTGATTTACTTTCTGCGCATGAATACTGCATGAAGTGATTTATAGCAACAAAAAAAAGATTCATTTCAAGATGCACAAATGAAACCATATCAAATGAAAAAAATATTTGCAGTCTTATCTAAAATTACTGTACAGTTTAATCATCACAGAAAAACACATAGTGAAATCGTTATCACTTTTGTCCCCGCTCTCCCCGTATTCAGTATACCATTTTTAAGCAACTTAAACAATAGCAGCTTTATCTGCTTTGTATTAAGTTTATTTGACATTTTATCAAGTTTTTTTATTCATTTATCAAGCAGTTTTTTTTTCTACATTTATCAAGCATTTTCTGCATTTATCAAGCATTTAGTCCAAATATCAAAAAAGTTTTGAAATCAAGAAGCGTTTTCTAGACAAGCAAAACATTGTCTTGTTTTCAGAAATAATGTCAAATTTAAGTGATCTGTCAATGGGGTAAGTAAAATGATCTTATTTCAGAGGGAAAACAAGATTATTTTGCTTTCATTTATTGTTTTCAGCAAAAAGCTCACCTAATTTTGACTTTTTATTTCTTAAAACAAGACAATATTTCTAGAAAAATGCTTGTTAATTTAATAATTTTTAGATGTTTGAACTAAAAACAAGATAAAAAACAGTGTGAACTGAAATGCTAAATGGATTAAAAGGGATTGACAAACCTTCCTGATTTGTCACTTTTTCACACTGTGGAGCTACTCGTTCGTTTAGATACACTTCAAGGATGAAACACAAGAGTTCAGAAGCCATAAACATGCATGTGTTTACATACTTCAGCAGGGCTACATGGTCATGTTATATCTTACTGTTGTCCTTGTGTTTGACAGGGTCGACATGTGAAAACAGGACAGCTGGCAGCGATCAAGGTCATGGACGTGACAGAGGTATGAGAAAAACACACTTAGGCCTACTTGTGTTCAGCTGAAGCCAAATTGTTCAAATCAGCACCTCAAAATCAAATCATACTATCAACGCTGGGTTGATACTCTTGTATTTCATTCAGTCAACACTTGTGTACTTTATTGCAGAACACTAAATAAAAAATGACCAAAAAACAAATTAATTGGTGCATAATTGATTTCACTTTTTCATCCTCCAATATATTATATTACATTACATATATCATGCTTTCATACTTGAGGTTGACAGATGTTAACAATTTAAATTTAAATCCCACAACATTTGCTTTTAAAGGGATAGTTCACCCAAAAAATTGCATCAACTCACTTTTAACCCTTAAGTGTTTTAATGTATTTCTTTCAAAACTACAAATAATTCAATCACTTGGTTTTGTGGCCCAAAAGTTGCATGAACAAACACCAGAATAAAAATGAAAATTATTTAACAAACACAAATGTAAAGAATGTAATAAAGAATGTAATAAAGATCCAGCTTGATCCAGATTCAGATGTTTCATTTTTTTTTATGGATGGAAAATATATACATTTAAAAGGATCGTTCACTCAGAATTCTGCCATCATTTACTCACCCTCATATGTGTTTCCAAACCTTTTCCTTTATTCTGTTGAACACAAAAGAAGATATTTCGAAGAAAGCTGAAAGCCTGTAACCATTGACTCCCATAGTAGGAAAAACAAATTGTATGCAAGTGGTTACAGGTTTCCAGCATTCTTCAAAATATCATCTTCTGTGTCTAACAGAAGAAAAAAACGGTTTGGAAATAATTCAGGGTGAGTAAATTATGGCAGAATTGACATTTTTGAAGTGAACTATCCCTTTAAATTGATATATTTTTTCCATCCATAAAAATGAAATACATTTAAAGCTGAATCTTTATTGTGTTCTTTACATTTGTGTTTGCTGAAAAAATGCATTGATGGAACTTTTGGGCTACAAAACAAATTATTTTCTTTTTTGTAGCTTTGAAAGAAATACAATAAAACAATTAGGGGTTGTTGGATTCAAAATAAATATCTACGGCTTAAACAGTCTCTGCAGTCTACAGATCTACAGTCTCTGATGGAAGCTTGTACATTTTTTATTTATTTATTTTTTTTTAAGTTTCTTTTACATTTTTATCTTCACTTTTCCTAATGTACAACATTTATCCAGGTGAATTAATTGTAATTCTGTGAAATTTCTCATATGACAACACATTTTTATTACCATTCTTGTATCTTAATATTAAACTTACTTAATCAATAAAATGACTGTACTTGCACTAAACGAGCAAAGGTTTTGTGCATTGAACATATTTTTCAAGTCTTTATCAAATAGACATTTTAAAAAAACAAATCTTTTTTTTGCCCATGAGTAATTTGTTCAATTTTACGATTCAATATTCCATTGTGTTTGTATTAAATCTATATTCACTGAATCAAATTGAGAATCTAGTCGAGAGCTTGTGCATCTATTTTCACAATCTATTACTAAGTTTTTACACAGCTTTCTAAACAATCAGTGGCCTTTTTGCTCTGTTGAGAACTGTGGCATGTTGCTTTAAAGACTGTATAGCAGGGGTGTCCAAACTCGGTCCTGGAGGGCCGGTGTCCTGCAGATTTTAGCTCCAACTTGCCTCAACACACCTGCAAGGATGTTTCTACAGTAGAAAGCCTAGTAAGAGCTTGATTAGCTAGGCCAGGTGTGTCTAATTGGGGTTGGGACTAAACTTTGCAGGACACCGGCCCTTCAGGATCAGTTTGGACACCCCTGCTGTATAGACAAATTCAATATTATATTGATCTGTCTGATACAGGCTATGTCTAAGTAAATTTCATGTCTGCCTGTCCGCTGCTCAAGAATATGATCATTAGTAGTTTAGCCCATCATTAAGTCTATTTATTCATTCATTCATTCATTTTCCTTCGGCTTAGTCCCTTTATGCATCAGGGGTCGCCACAGCGGAATGAACCGCCAACTTATCCAGCATATGTTTTACACAGCGGATGCCCTTCCAGCTGCAACCCAGTACTGGGAAACATCCATACACACTCATTCACACTCATACACTACAGCCAATTTAGTTTATTCAATTTACTTTTAGTGCATGTCTTTGAACTGTGGGGGAAACCGGAGCACCCGGAGGAAACCCACGCCAACACAGGGAGTGCATATAAACTCCACACAGAAATGCCAACTGATATAGCCGGGACTCGAACCAGCGACCTTCTTGCTGTAAGGCGACAGTGCTAACCACTGAGCCACCATGTCACCCTCTAAGTCTATTTATTTACATGTCTAAATGTGTGTAAATATGTTTTTATCCAGTTATTATATTATCTTCAGTATCATTATTGAACAATATGCAAATGTTTATAAGATTTATGTAAAGTACAGTTTGTAAAGGAATATTTTCTGTCATTTAGTGGATATATTATTTCAGAGACTTCACTAAACATGTGGTTCTAATAGTATTAGCATTGTAAACCTTGGATAAAAGTGATTATTTGTTTATTTCATATGTTAAATTAGTAGTTTATATACTCTCAGATATATATTTTTGTCCAAACTCTGCACAGAAATAGTAAAAAATGCAGATTGTGTCTGGCCCTGCTCATTAGACAAAGCAACAAGCTTGTTGGATTATTTATGCAGAATTTGCTTTCTGTAACTTGACGCTGAATTGAATGCTTGAACATAGTGACTAAGTCATGAAGCTTTCAGCGAAACCCTCTGCTTTCCCCGTCACACAAATGCTGTTTCCTGGTTCCTTTTCCGTCTTGTATTATCTGCGGTGGGAGATAACAGAGCAATGCAATGGTCATTTGACCTCAGGCACCAGATTTCCTTTACTTCCATGCACACCTCTCCTGTCTTTCCCCTAAGGACTGTGAAAGCAGCCTTTATGTATGAATGCTTAACGCTGGTGTCTTCACAATTCTCCATAATGAAGGGAATTTCCAGGTGTCATATGTATATTTTGTACACCCTCACTCATTAATGACGTGTTTTCTGTATTTTAACAGTTTTATTTTAACAGACAGTCGCCATTTTCTATCCAAAGCTGTGAATTTAACCCTTGTGTGCTGTTGGGGATGTTTTCATCCACTCTGGGGTGATTTTGAGTCTTAATTTGGCCACAACATTCTCTGTTTCAGCAAATGAAATGATTCTTGGTGACAAGTTTTATTTTTATAAATATTTTGGGAAAATGCTTTTGAAAACTTTTCAAAAACTCAACAATGCATCTCTGGGCAAATTGACTACCTTTTTGTTATGTTCATTGCTATTTTTGCCTAACTGACTTCCATTGTAATGACATTTTGATTGCAAAGCCATAACACCATATAATCATGCGTTCTTGGTGCATTGTCTGTGGTTTTTCTTTTTGGGTAGAATTTGTAATTTTTACTGTTGATCATCTGTTGCACTTCAAAAAAAGTCTACTTTCTAGATTTTTTATATGAAGTATAGTGTGTGTGTGTGTGTGTGTGTGTTTGTGTAAATGTGAAAGTGTGAGAGAGAGACCTTTGAGCACTTATCTTGATATGTCTGACAAAATCAAAATAAGCTTCTCAGCTCTCAGTACATGGTAAACATTGTAAGTGTATTAAAGAGCCCCTATTATGGGTTTTTGAAAATGACCTTCCATGCAGTGTGTAACACAGCTCTAAGTGAAGTGAAATATCCAGCTAAGGCTGAAATCAGAAAGTGCACAGTGTTTAAAACTATTGATTCATCTATAAAAGAGGCGACTCAAAGTGGTTTGAATGAATCGCCGCTGTTACGAGTCTTTAGCCGTGCCAGTGTGATGTCAATACGGAACTCAAGCCCTGCCCATTTGCGGCGTGCGCAAACCTGGGAAAATTGAAGCCTCCCACTCCACCCACAAACATTGTAGCAGATCCCGGTTGAATCATGTCGCGAAGACGTTGTGCTCTGAAGTGCAAGGGGGGAAGTTAGTGTTATTTTCCCTTCCCAAACATGAGTTTATTTTTGCAAAAATACCTCATTATAGCATTATAGCATTATAGCCCCAGCCTTGTGCTGTGTTCCCGTCATTTTTCTGCTGAGTGCTTCAGCAATCTACACGCTTACAACGGGGGATTCGCTGGCCGTTTGTTAAAGGAAGGATCAGAAAAGACTATTGATGTATGAGACTTTGTCAGAGCTTGAAAGGAACTTTACAATACACAGTTTATGGATCAGTTTCTTCCTCCATTTCACAAGTGTAAGTAAGTGTGATTTTAAAAATGCTTGCCTCCTTGTTTTCTCTAGCTTGCAAATTATGTATTTTAATTGTGTTTTGTTACTTGTAGCCGCTCGTACTGTATCTGGTTAACTCTTTGTATTCTTATATCGCGTCTAAAATCACACTGAAAATTGTGATGCGTGACACTTTGTTTACGGATTTAAATGCGTTTGTGAGCTTGCGATCTACTGCCGTTTTGTTGTTGCTATGTAATTTGCTGTTTTACTCCATAGAACTCCATATTAAAGCCAAAAATTATCTAAAGGTTAATGCCAACTGATGATCAACAGTAAAAATGACAAATTTGACCTCTTCCTAAGAAGGAAAACCACCAACTATCGAGAATGCATGATTATATGGTGTCATGGTTATGATAGAATTCAATGGGGCAAAAACAGTCACGAACATAACGAAAGGGTAGTCAATTTGAACAATACACGTGGGTTAACTCATTAATAATTAAATGTTGCATAATGTATAAATTAAGCTCTGATTCCATCACGTGTTCAAGAAAACAGATTGACAATATTAATTGAAACTGGCACAAATTATCTAACAAAGTCTCATTGGAAATACATGCTTCAGCTAGATTTTTGTGAAAACACAAATAGGGACTACAGTTTCTGGGTTTAATTAATGCTACCGGGCAGGTATGACAGCAAGGACATTTGTTTCTTTTCACACTGAAACTTTCGCAATGATACTTACAGTGATATATTTTCAAATAGTAGAGGATTCTTTTTGTACAGTTCATTGCACACATCAAATAAATACCACAAAACCCAATGTTGTCTATGATTTGTAATCCAGTACATTTGCGTCAACTATCTATGTCTATAAACACAACTTTTCTGGCGCCATTAGTTTGCTTGGTAGCTCATCGTGTACAGTGTTGCGTTCAGGTCCAGTGAATCGTTCCACAAAAGTAATAAGTAGGTAATGATAAAGTAATGTAAAATCAAGGTAAAACTATATGGTCACTGTGCACTTTCTTTTAAATTGCTTTTAAAAACACTATTGTTTTGGTTTAGGTGAGTTTCGCTAATTGATCTGTATGACAAGCCCCGCCTTTTCATGGATGTGTATACGAAGCATGTGTATCTGAAATGTACAACAAAATGTACCATAAGTAACGCATTTCAGATTCGCAAAAATGCTGTCAGTGCCCTCTAGTGAATTTGTAGTCTGAAATGTGCAAAAAAACATACCCGGAGCAACGTATTTTGTTTCACATAAATGTAGGCTGAGGTACGCATCTCCATTGAGCCTGGGAATGATCACTAAAAAATAATGGAAGTTGCTGCAACTGGGGAAACTTTTTCCAAATATAAATGGCTTTTGAGCATATAGACAACTCGTGTGAAAACAAACACTGTCATGTTATTTCATTTTCATCAATAAGACTTTTTGGAGAGGTAGATTTATTAGATACATGTATTGTTTGTTCAATTTGTTGCTAATTACATATATTTTCATTCATTCATTTTTTTTTTTTTTTTCGGCTTAGTCCTTTTATTAATCAAGGGTCGCCACAGTGGAATCAACCGCCAACTTATCCAGCATATGTTTTACGCAGTGCATGCCCTTCCAGCTGCAACCCATCACTGGGAAACACCCATACACTCTCATTCACACACATACACTATGGACAATTTAGCTTACTCAATTCACCTGTAGTGCAAGTTTTTGGACTTGTGGGGGAAACCGGAGCACCCGGAGGAAACCCACGTGAACATGGGGAGAACATGCAAACACAGAAATGCCAACTGACCCAGCTGAGGCTCGAACCAGCGACCTTCTTGCTGTGAGGTGACAGCGCTACCCACTGCGCCACCGTGCCGCCCCTCACATATATTCTATCATATATTATAAAATGATTTGCATATAGTACAATTTTATGTGCATTTTGGCATGTCCATCCATCACTTTAGCTGTTCTTAAAGTATTTCTTTAAGCTCAGGGAAATGGATTCAGTGAAAATGTTTACATCTGTATTTTGTCTTTTTACAGGACGAGGAAGATGAAATCAAACTGGAGATTAACATGTTGAAAACCCATTCCCATCACAGAAACATTGCCACATATTATGGTGCTTTTGTTAAGAAAAGTCCTGCAGGTCAGGATGACCAGCTTTGGGTGAGTAGACTTCTGAACTCAAATAAACAATCTGATTTCCTACAGAGGATATCAAGTCAAGTCAAGTTGAGTTTTTTTGTCATTCCGCTACATGTGTGGACATACAGTGGAACGAAATGCCGTGTCTCGCAGGACCACGGTGCTACAAAAATAAACATCATAAATAGAAACACAACACTGGACGTAAGAGCTATGTTAAACCTATACATAACTAACATACCAGAGCTGCAATTTAACTATACTAACTAATAACTATACATATACTTTACATACTATACACATAAGCTAAGACAGACTATACAAGTACTTTTGCATAAGACATGGCAACTTTGTACAAGATATTGTGCAGTGGAGGTATTTAAGGTTGATGAAAACAAGTATCACAACATGAATTGTGGTACATTCACAAATAAACATTGTTTTCCTTATTGAGTTCTTGTAAGTTTAAGTAAAGTGTTTGGTGCGTATGGAGCAAGTGCAATATGCATGCAAAGTTCTGACTCTGAGGAGAAGAAGAACAACAGCCATGTCATGTTTATTTACCGTATGTAGCACATTGTACAAGAGTTTACTTAAAGGGCACCTATGATCCTAAATCAACTTTTGGTAGCTGTTGAACAGAACTGTGTGTAAGTATAGTAGTGCTGGGCGATATGGCCTTTTAAAAAAATCCCTGATTTTTTTTTCACAAAAAATGATGATGAATCGCTGGAATCATCACAGCTACATAGTGCGCGTGCATGTGTGTGCTGCAAACTTTATAACGGCATTTGTGTGTGACTCATTTCATAAAGACTTGAATAAACTCTACCACAAATACATCAAATAGCCTTACTTGGTATTTTGACTCATAAATTGGATTTATACCTCCTCCATGTCTGTCTCTGACTGCTGTTTATCTGACGTAATGCATGAGAAGCAGACACGCACAAGGGGACGGGAGGCGGGAAGAACCAGCTCATTTGCATTTAAAGCCACAGGCTACAAAAAAACAGCTACACTGTCCTCAGACCCCAATAATGGACATATTCTGCATTTTATAATAAATAATCTGATGGGTATTTTGAGCTGAAACTTTAGACACATTCTGGAGACACCAAAGACTTATCTTACATCTTGGAAAAGGGGTAAAATAGGAGCCCTTTAACACCCAACTTTATTTTATTACAACATACAATTACAATTTCTGCTATAAAGCATCAGTGGGTTTTTAACTCTTGTCTGAACTCAATGGACGTGAACAAAAAAAGAACTAAAAAATATTTCCATGTCCAAGAAGATGAAGCCTCAGCTCACACCAACCGATTTCTTAATTGCCATGGAACTCTCAAATAGTAGCTTAAATGTGTTCTCCTGCAGCCAGGAAAACCAGACAAACATTTGTCTTTGCTTTGTCAAACTCTTACAAACAGCGAAATATTCCAAATGTCTGAAAATATTCAAAATAATGTCATACCAGTTTGTAAAAAAAAAAAATTGCCTGCTGTATATAAGAGCCTTTAGGAATGCAGCTGTAAAATTGTGTGTGAATGTGTGTGTCTGTCTGTGTGGACATTTAACAGAAGGATTTTATCATCCTGATAAAGTTGCTGAGATAAATTGAAGTATCTGTGCTGTCATGTCAAGTTAAATGTATTTCTTTTGTGTGTGTGTGTGTGTGTGTGTGTGTGTGTGTGTGTTGGGCTCCAGCTGGTGATGGAGTACTGTGGCGCTGGGTCAGTCACAGACCTGTTGAAGAAGACCAAAGGGAACTGCCTTAAGGAGGACTGGATCGCTTACATCTGCAGAGAGGTTCTCAGAGTGAGTTATCAAATATAAAGACTCATTTGATATAATGTGCAATGTACCCTAACAGATAAAAAAAAAAAATGTTGCATTTTATCTTTGGATGAAGTCTGCCCTTAAGCTTATGTAGATAAAAGAAAGCAGCATACATGAATGAAAACCAGCCCAGCATATCACAATGTATTTCACTGACAAAAATCTTTGGACAAGACATGCATTTTATTCATAAAAGGGGTTGTATGGATTATAAAATGCATTTCGTGCATGTAGAAAATTGTAAAATGTCATCTGGTCTAATCATGAATGAATGCTCTGTTGTTTATTACCACAAACACAAACAGCAGGCTTACAGTGAAATGTGGAAATGACCTGAAACACAGTGATGAAAGATCTTTTTGTTGTGCACACACACACAAATGACTTTACTAAATATTTTATAAGTTATATAATAAAAATAATAAATATGAATATTAGCATAACAGACGACGATTAGCAAGTCTTTCTCCTCATTCACTTATTTTATTTTTTAAATGGAGTGAAAATTTTGAAATCAATTCAAATTTGGTCACCAACGTTATGACCAATTAGTTTTCCTTCAGCTTAGTCTCTGATTTATCAGAGGTCACCACAGCGGAATGAATCGCCAACTATTACAGCATATGTTTTACGCAGCAGATGCCCTTCCAGCTGCAACCCAGTACTGGGAAACACCCATACTCTCACATTCACACACGCACTGTGGGGGAAACCGTTGTCTATGTAAAGTTTTAATAACTCATTTCTAATAACTGATTTCTTTTATCTTTGCCATGATGACAGCACATAATATTTTACTAAATATTTTTCAAGATACTAGTATTCAGCCTAAAGTGAGATTTAAAGGCTTAACTAGGTTCATTATGTTCATTAGGCAAGTCATTGTATCATTGTAAAAAACGATTTGCTCTGTAGACAATCCAAAAAAAAAATAGCTTAAGAGGGATAATAATACTGATCATAAAATGAATAATACTGACCATAAAATGAATAATACTGACCATAAAAAATTTTAAACTTCTTTTATTCTGACCGAAATAAAACAAATAAGACTTTCTTCAGAAGAAAAAATATTGTAGGAAATACTGTGAAAAATTCCTTACTTTGTTAAATATAATTTGGGAAATATTTGTAAAAGAAAAACACAGGAGGGCTAATAATTTTGACTTCAACTGTATGTCACAGTAAGGAAAAAAGGACAATCTCTACTTCCGTTTCATGCCGACTTTAACTTAACTGAGCATTTCTTTAATTCCACAAGCTGAGATTAGGGGGCCAATTTAATGATGTTGGATTTGACTGGTCTGCTCCATTCTAAACCAAGCAGCCAACGTTTTTCTATGCTCTTTGTGCTTTCAGGGTCTGTTACACTTGCACTCGCATCACGTGATTCACAGAGACATTAAAGGACAAAATGTGCTTCTAACAGAGAACGCTGAGATTAAACTCGGTAAGAGCAGCCTCCATCAATTTATGAACATTAAAACAAAATATTTTATATGAAAAACAATGCCTGAATGTTCACCTTTCAGACATCACAATGTTATATATTTTCCTTTATTGTTTTCTTATTGCTTTGTTTCTAATTGTATGTCATTTTTTGGTAAATTTTTGTTTGTCATATTTTGCAGATTCACTAAAATTCTTATTTTTTTATTATTAAGATTGCGAACAGAACATTGTTGACCATAGAAAATATGCATGTACACTATAAGTGAACTGTATATCGCTATCTATCAGAATGTCAATAAGTCAGTAAATAAGTCAGTAAACAGTGTAAATACTGTATTGTATTTAATATAAGTGTGT
>CAIGQW010054354.1:3169357-3201432 GCA_903798125.1 Danio choprae
TATATATATATATCTATAGCTGAAGTTGTAGATGAATATTACAGAATATATGTTTTTAACTGTTTTCATGTGATTTTTCTGTCTTGTCAGTGGATTTTGGTGTCAGTGCTCAGTTAGACAGGACGATTGGAAGAAGAAACACATTCATCGGTACGCCATATTGGATGGCGCCGGAGGTGATAGCGTGCGACGAAAACCCAGACTCAACATATGACTATAGGGTGAGAATTTAGGCCATTCTAAGGTGTTTACACTTTTCATTTAAAAATGCATACATTTAGTGGCAATTACACCTGGTGTCTGTACTACTTCGTCTTCTTCAGCCTATGAAAATGGAGCAGTTTGAAAACACTAAAGACCCTGTTTTTTGGAAATGTTTGGATTCTATTTCAGTCTCTCTATTGTTCTTGTTTTTTTATTCATCAAGCTCCTCTCATATGACCAGTAGACCAGTAAATGGATGCCAGTAAAATATACGCATGCCCAGTAAGCATAAATGGACACGTATCATGTGTCTGCATAGTATGGCTGGAGATAACACAATAAACCCCGCGGGAAAATTCAATAAATCAGTTTTAAAACAAAATGCAACTAGTGTAAACGGTGCCTACATTAAACAGCAATACATCAATTGATGAATATGTTTCACTATCCCATAATTTAGTTTATAACAAATGTTTCAGAGTGATGTGTGGTCTCTGGGTATCACCGCTTTGGAGATGGCAGAGGGAGTGCCACGTGAGTTTACACAATTCTTTTTTATATATATTCAAAAAAGGAATAAATGTGTATAACTCAAGTTATCATGCAATGCTCTTTATTATTCCCACTTTTCTTCACAGCCTTGTGTGATATGCATCCAATGAGAGCGCTGTTTCTCATTCCACGAAACCCTCCTCCCAAACTAAAGTCTAAGAAATGGTAAGATGATTATTACATGCATTGCATTTTGGTTCGCAGTGCTCTCTTGGGTTCTAGCATAGAATTTTGTGTGTATCTAGTATTTAGTAGCAATTAGTACTTACTTACATACTGAAAACATACAGCTGATGTCAACATATTGGTCCTACTGTGAATTTTTGTCCCTGTGATGTTTAACAGACCAATACATTTTCACAGTATTTCTTACGGCAATTCGTAACTTTTTGATTTAGTGACTAATTCATATTAATTTGTACGATCTCATTTGTACAGTTTAGTATAATTTACTAATGGCAACCTGATTTCACCAAGTAGGACATGTTCCTGGATTAATATCTGTGTTGATTCTGGGACAACATTCCAATCAGCCAATCAGAATTAAGGGATATGTTTACCGTTTATGTTAGGTTTATGCACTTCCACATGATTGTTATCCAACTAATTTTTCCCTCTAATTTTGGAAATAATTTAGAGTTATGGTTGGGTTTAGGGTAGGGAATAGGTGTGGATTACATTTTAGAACAAAAATGATGTTCCAGGATCAACATAGTTGGTTAATCAGTAGGGCTGTCAAAATTAATAGTTTTTTTGGTGCACTGCGATGCAGACGCAGACAATTTGGTATCGGTTCAGTAATAGATCCTAACCGGTTATTACAATTATTTGCGTGTGGGTTTGCTGGACAGTCTTTCGCTGACACTGAAGTTAGAAATGAAAGCTGCAAACTCCATTTCTCTCTCAATTTCTCTCACTGTGGACCTTTGACCTGCTGGTATGATGTTCCTCTCAGCTGTTACAGCGATACTTGTGGATCCAGACATGAGCGTGTCTGCAGAGCGAGTTTTCTCCACCGCGTCTATCACGGATCAGCTGTGATCGCGGTGCCGTTTATCAGTGTCACTCATTGATGAGCAGCGCCAGAGCGTTAGAGCCAATCGCAGCCCTTTCTGTTAAGCGTGTGACCAATCATAGGCGTTTAACAACTCGCTCGACAATGCTCAAAGCAAGTGGAATAATATTTACGTTTGTTCATTTGCTTTAAATGCTCATGTTGTTCTGTGCATGTACTTGAGATTTGTTTTGAAACATTTTCATTGAGCAGGTAAAATTAAAGGTACAGTTCATATATCTGACTGCTTGTATTAAAGGACAAAATTGTATTACAAATACACAGAAAATGTATTTATAAATTATACTTTTCATACAAGAATTCTTGTTTTGTGAAGTAAAATATAAAATTGTGTATGGAAAGCATCATCGATGACCCGTGATGCACAGAGAAATCGAATTGAACCGAATTGATGGCATGATAATCGGAACCAAACCGTGAGACCAGTGTAGGTTCACACCTTTATTAACCAGGATCGCATCGTACTTGGCAAAATCATGACATTCAATTGCTTATCCTCTAATGACGGTTGGGTTTAGAGGTGGGGTGTCATGGCTCTTTTTAAAAATCATACATTTTTGTACGACTGAATTAGCCACTAAGCTGACAAAACATAAAATAGTTATGTTTCCTCTAGAGATCAGGCTGAGAAGTCTTATTTTTTTTGTTTGACTGGGAGTTTTAACGTTTTTTTTAACAACAATTTAAGGTCTGTGTTATTAGCCTCATGAATTATTTTTTTTATTATTTTCTACAAAACAAACTACTGTTATCCAATGACTTGCCTAATTATCCTAACTTGCCTAATTAACATAATAACTTTAAGCTGAATACTAGTATCTTGCAAAATAGTATGTACTGTCATCATTGCAAAGGCAAAAGAAATTAGTTATTAGAAATTAGTTATTAAAACTATATCATGTTTTTAAAAACGTGTGGAAAAAATCTCTCCTTGAACGGACACTTGGTAAATATTTTTAAATGAATTACAATTTCACAGGAGGGCTAACAATTTTGACATCAACTGTAAATAATCATAAAATATAATGCATCAATGTATGAAATATAACTTTTTTTCTTTTTTTAATTGCTCCTCTAGGTCTAAAAAATTTCAGACTTTTGTGGATAGTTGTCTGGTGAAGAACTACCTCCACAGGCCATCCACAGAGACCCTCTTACGCCATTCCTTTATTAAAGACCTTCCCAATGAACGACAAGTACGAATTACACTCAAAGATCATCTGGACAGAACTAGGAAGAGGAGACAAGAGAAAGGTATACCTGATAGACTGAATCAATCATACATTCATTTTCCTTCGACTTAGTCCCTTATTTATCAGGGGTCGCCACAGCGGAATGAACCGCCAACTGTTCCATCATATGTTTTACACGGCGGATGCCCTTCCGGCCGCAACCCTGATACTGAGAAAAACCCATATCATCTCACATTCACAGACACATACACTACGGCCAATTTTGTTTACCCAATTCACCTATAGCACATGTCTTTGGACTGTGGGGGAAACCGAAGCACCGGGAGAAAAGATTGAATCTATCATTTTATTTTATTATTTAGTTTTGCGATTCAGATCAAATATGTTGTTAATGAGATTTCAGGCTACATGTTGTGTCCATGTGGCTACATGTTGTGTCCAAGTCTAAAAATATGTGTCATTAATAGCAGCTTTTACAATTTCAATGTAATATTCTCTTGGTTTGAACACCACCGTAGTTTTAAATCGTTTTAATTTCTGTTTTAAAACAGATGGGAAGGAATATGAATATAGTGGAAGTGAAGAGGAAGACGATGGTATAAATGAAGACGAAGGTGAACCCAGGTACGTTTAATTGTTTTTCCTGATCTCTGTATTAGCCCTTTTTTTATATCTCCATGCAGAGTCAGCATTTTTACTCCTACCGTAAGTCTAGATTGGATCTTTTCTGCATGGAGAAGGGTATTTGTTTTAGAGGCAGAGCAACTGATTGCTTTTTGATGAAAGATTATAAATAGACAAACTAAACTACTTTTCTGCAAAAACTGCTAATTTAGTGGTCAGCATAGCTATGGTTTCTTTTTCCATTATATTCTGATGAAATTAAGATTAGATTGTATGTAACTCTGTGATGCAAGGGTGGCCGATGGTGTGATGCTGTAGATAATAAAAGATGGTCACATCTTATGTTGGAGAAAATGTGTATCTACAGTAGCCAGCTGCTATAGCACAATTAACCTCAGTAGGGTGATCTGGGAGTCTTGTATCATCCTAAAATCAATGATGCAAGCTTTTTATAATAAGGCAAATCCAAATGTTATCACAAATCAGCTGTAGCAAGCAGTTGATTCAGAGATTAGTTCACCCAAAAAAGGAAAATTCCGTTATTAATTACCCCGTTTCAATCCCCTGTGACATTTGTTCATCATCAGAACGCAAATTAAGGTGTTTTAGATTAAATCTGAGAGCTCTCTCATCCACATGACCGAAAAGGAACCAAAAATATTGTCAAAACATTTCATGGATTTCTCAATTTCCTCAACAAACCTAACCATTGCTGAGCCTTTTTAAAAACATTCTCAGTGTGTTTAACAAAGGAGAGTTGAAAGTCAATATCTGTACACAAATGTCAAAATATTTTACCTGTTCAACTTCCTCCCCATTAACTAACACAGAGTATTTATAAAAAATTTTTTGCCACAACACATTTCTTTAGCCTAACTAACATTGAGGTGTAAATAGCTCTCTACTGTCCGACTCAAAATGAAGTTAACAAAATTGAGGTAATTATGTAATGAATGGGTATCCTTTACACATTCCAACAATGCCATATCATCAGCATATTTTAAGAGATGATTCCAACCATTGAGGACTTCGAGGACAACACGTACACCTAATACACAACTACACTTCATTAAACATGTACACAGAGACATCACCTATGTACTATACAATTGCTGATTAATGATGTCTGTATATAATAACTTATATTTTATTTTAACTTTAACTTAATTTGACTGTAGTGTAATATTCATTCATTTTCTCTTCGGTTTAGTCCCTTTATTAATCTGGGGTCGCCACAGCAGAATGAACCGCCAAACATCCACACACACACCCATTCACACACATACACTGCGGACAATTTAGCCTACCCAATTCACCTATAGAGCATGTCTTTGGACTTGTGGGGGAAACCGGAGCACCCGGAGGAAACCCACGCAAACACGGGGAGAACATGAAAACTCCACACAGAAATGCCAACTGACCCAGCCGAGGCTCGAACCAGCGACCTTCTTGCTGTGAGGCGATCGTGCTACCCACTGCGCCACCGTGCAGCCCTCGTAGCGTAATAATGTGCACCTTTTGTAAAGCTGCTTTGAAACAATAATTATTGTAAAAAAAAAAAAACTGCCATACAAAAAATTGAATAGAATTTTCATTATCACAGGTTATGTTATTTATATAAATAGAAAATTTTAAATTGGTGATAAAACGCATCCTTGTGGAAGGCCACATTCTCTGACATTATATCGTTTTACCAGTACATGCTGCAGTCATTCCAAGCCACATACAAATATTTTCCAACCTTATCCATCAGAGTGTAAGGGTGGCATCACTTCTCATCCCACTCTGTTTAAACTACATTTACTAGTTTTTACTAGTTTGCTGAGGTAAACAATGTGCTGCCGCTTTCAATATGGCAATAAAAATGTCACATAAAATGTTATTGAAACTCACACCGGCAACATTTCACCTGAGGTGATCATTCAAGGCACAATGTTACAGAAATAGAACCTGTTTCTAAAATAGAAACTTCATACATGTATCAAACACCTTTTAACATGGAAAAGAGACCTTTTTTGCATGTCGTTAGGAGGAGGTGTTACATAAACACTGTATATACATGTACTGTAAAAAAAGGTGCAACCGTTAGGACAAAATATTCTACATGCTAATTCATTCATTCATTTTCCTTCAACTTAGTCCCTTGTTTATCAGGGGTCACCACAGTGGAATGAACCACCAACTATTCCAGCATATGTTTTATGCAGCGGATGCCCTTCCTGCTGCAACCCAGTACTGAGATACACCCATTCACACACACACACACACACACACACACACACACACACACACACACACTCTTACACTACGGCCATTTTTGTTTACCCAATTCACCAATACTGCATGTCTTTGGACTGTGGGGGAAATCGGAGCACTCGGAGGAAACCCACACGAACATGGGGGAAACATGCAAACTCCTCACAGAAATGTCATCTGACCCAGCTGTGACTCGAACCAGCGGCCTTCTGGCTGTGAGGCGACACACTAACCACTGAGCCACAGTGCCGACCCTACATGCTTTTATGAATTTTAATTGGTTAGCTAAAATAATGTACTTGCCTTGCTAACAAGAAATATACTGTACTGGAAATCCATTTTTGCATTACTATAAGGCGGTTAGGCTTGCCTGGAAACAGTTGAAAAACACACCAAGGAACCGTCCTTCATCCTGCTCAGAACTGTTCAGTTCTATGGCAAAACAGAACTACAATTTATTTTTTCCCTTTTAGAATAGTACGCACTGATGAAGCGTTGATAATAAGTCCAGGAAAGTAAATTAGGAAGACAAGGTAGATCAAAATAAATCAATGAAAATAAATGAAATTCAGATTATGTAACCATAAATTGCCCCGTGACCCGTAAAATGACTCTTGCGATATGCGCATCACCCGAAGTTAATGTGCTCTGTCAGTAAGTCTCCTCATGGCAGATGGCAGGAAGAACCTGGCAGCCCTGCATGACACTTTGTACAAATGTTCGTTTTCAGCATCATTTCATGTTTGGCAATTACTGACGTAATATTTTTTTTGTGCTCATTTAGCTCTATAGTGAATCTTCCCGGAGAGTCCATGCTAAGACGAGAGTTCCTGCGACTGCAGCAGGAGACGAACTCCCAAACGCAACTAATCCAGCAAGTACACAATCAAGACAACTACAAGAAACAACTGCTGGCTGACAGACAGAAGAGAATCCAACAACAGCAGGAGGAACGACGGCGCTTCGAAAATGTATGAATAGAGCTTCTTTGTTATTATTAATATTATTGAGGAGTGCATGAGACTTTATTACTAGTTTGGGGTCACACTTTGTTTTAATGTACAATTAACAAACCATTAGCTAAGACTATTAGCTGTAGATACTACTAATTAGCTGCTCATTGGTAGTAGTGGTTGTTTTTAGGTACACTCAGGTACACACAAATTACATTTGGTGTTTGTTCAAACTACTTACTTTATATAAGCTGAAACAACGAATTTCTTGACTTTTGTGTGACAAATGAATTGTTTTATGTTCAAGCCACTTAAATTTGCAGAAACTAATGTTAACTTAATTCCTTCATGTTGTCCCAACACAAATAGATTGTGTGAAACCCTGGAATTTTTTTTACCAGTGCATTTGGATGTCAAATAAGATCATACTTTAATAAACAGTGCTCATAAACAGTTAATATTTTAATGATAGGCAGGTAATAAGCCAGTATAAATGGTGTGAATTGTTATTTAAACTAAAGTGTTACTCTAGTTTGGGTTTTTAGCTGGCTTTGGCTTTTAAAATACTATTATTTGTGTCGAGTTAGTTTTTCTGGAGGCATGTTTCACTAGAAGTTCTGCATCTCTATCTACATCTAAATATGTACACTAGCAATCAAATGTTTGAAGACACTTAATATGTTTTTTGTTTTTAGGATTTTAAAGTTTCTAAGCGTTGATGCTTGAAATTTATTGTATGGATAAATCAAAATGGCTGCAATATGTCAGTCCCTTTACAAAATTATTACTTTCTTTTAATTAATTAGATTTAATTTGGGAAGTTGAAATAGATGTAGAAATAGAAGTAAAGGAAAAACAGCCACCAGCTGTCTCAACATCTAAAAATGTAGGTTTTCTGTTAATTTACCCTCAGGCCATCCAAGATTTTTTTTTTTCCTGTTAAACATTTTCTTCTGTATTATTTGTAGCTAAATTTGCCTATTTGCTTGCTTGTTTCTGCCACTAAATAATCAATTGTGAATTTAGAGCTTGTAATTCTGACTTCCCTCCCTTATTGAGTGATACAAACTGGCATTAGAGAGGATTGTGAGAAGCTTAAAACTTAAAATTGAAATGTTTGTGACTTTAACAATCAAAATTTGGAGAGAAAGAAAATCTGAATTGTTGAGTTTATACTTTTCAATTCAGACGTACACTTGAAATGGCAAGAAAAGAAGTCACAATTCTGAGAAAGATTGTTAGAACTTATAGACATGAACCCACAAATTTGACTTTTGTATTTGAATTTCTGACTTCTTTCTTCTGAATTGTGAAATTTATTCTCTCAATGGGGTATATGCACATATGCACATATGCCAGTCTTTCCATTATAAAATTGCGATGTTTAAGGTCTGATTTCTTTAAAAATCAGGGATCTTCACTTCCTGCTAGATATGCGATATAAAGTGGGTCTCAGACCGGACAAGAAGTATTGCATTAAATTTCATTTTTCTTCGCCATGTCTTTAAAATATGGACATTTATTATACCCCAGGATTTTCAATGGAGTTTCTGCGCTCGCCTGCTGATACTGTCGGCGCTAGCATTTACAGGGTCTTTCATCTCATTTTATGCTCGAACAGCTAAATGAATGCTTAAGTCTATTTAACTGAATGTATTGTAATTACATTACAACATCGATGCTGTAAAAGGAACCGTATGAAATTAAAAATAATCACATTAAGCGTTCACCGGAAGATTATCATTGGCTGAAAAACACTAGCTGTGCATATAACCCATTGTGAGGTACAAAGTACACTCACGTCAAGTAAGGGGAAAAAAAACTATTAGACTATTTTCTTACAATTGTGTTTATTGCTTTAAAACTTACAATTTGGAGGGAAAAATAGGCAGAATAGTTGAGTTTATACTTCTCAGTTCCATTTTTCTTTCCTCGGAACTGTCATGACCTGATCTCACAATTCTGAGAAAAGAAGTCAGAATGAAAATAAAGCTGAAAATAAAGTTACATCACACTTCTGACTCAGAATTGTAACAAAAGTTGCATTTACATTTTTATGTCTGTTAGTATTTTATTGCAGATTTTCAATTTTGGCTGAACAAATGCTTTAAATGGCAATATATAGCACCTCATTAAGTTTAAAAATATGCATATCTGTAAAATCTATGCAAACGAAATGGTTTGAATATACACTTTTGGTCACCGTAATTATTTTGCTGTCTTTTTGCAATGCAGAATGTAGTAAGTAAGTGTCTGTTGACTTGACTAGCAGTTAATTTGTTTGTGTTCGAAAAGCATCAGGAAAGGCTGTTACACGAGACTGGAGTCCAGTGGCCTGAGCTTCAGGAGATGTTATGGCAAGAAGAGACTGATCTTACTGAGAAAAGCAAAAGACATCACAAAAAACAGGTTTGAGTTTGTTTTTCCATCTCGTTAGAAAAATATTTTAGATTAAATAAATATTGTTTATAATAAAAGCCAGTGTAATTTGTTTATTTTATACTTTCATTTTTTTTATTAGTTTTCTGTTTACCATCACATTTAAAAAAAAAAAAAAGATGTACTGAATATAGGGAGTAACAAAATACATGTAACAGCATTACGTTTTTTAAAAAAACGAAATATTTTGTTATAATTGCATTTTTAAATAGGTGGTAATCACATTACAGTTACATCCGAAAACTAATTTTGATTAATAAAGTGATTACTTTTGAATATTAATGTACTTTCTTCATTCAAAGTTTAAAGGTCCTGTGAATGAGCATTTTTATTCGATGTCTGACGTAATCTCAAGTGAAACACGAAGAGAAGGTGGGACAGTGTAGCTCCTCCCCTTTAAAAAAAAACAGCCAATAGCGTTTTGTTTTATCAGCGCTGTGCCAGTGAGAGTGGTTGAGCTCAAGTGCATCAAATGAAACTAAAACGAGAAGTGTCTTGAAGGGGGCGGGGCATGTCAGATACTAGAGAGCATTTGATTGGTTACAATTTGATCAGAAACTGTAGTTTGAGGTGACGTGTAAAAAAGCATTGAGCCATTTAGACAGAAGTGACAAACTACAAGCTTTACATGTTTGTATCAGTTTTATATCCTGTAAACGCAAATTTTGTCACTGTTTTGGAGCACACTAGCTTATAGATATGCTAAAAACAAATATTCATTCATTCATTCATTCATTCATTTTCTTTTCAACTTAGTCCCTTTATTAATCTGGGGTCGCCACAGCGGAATGAACCGCCAAATTATCCAGCCTATGTTTTGCACAGCGGATGCCCTTCCAGCTGCAACCCATTACTGGGAAACGCCTATGCACACTCATTCACACACATACACTATGGACAATTTAGCTTACCCAATTCACCTATACAACATGTTTTTGAACTTGTGGGGGAGCACCTGGAGGAAAACCACGTGAACATGGGGAGAACATGCAAACTCCACACAGAAATGCCAACTGACCTAGCCAAGGCTCAAACCAGTGACCTTCTTGCTGTGAGGCGATCGTGCTACCCACTGCGCCACCATGACGCCAAAACGAATATTACTAACTTTATTTTAATTTCATTGGACCTTTAAGTAAACGTGAGGATTTTAACCAATAAGCCAATTGATTGTCTGTTTAAATATAAACTGTATACAGTCTACTTATTTAGCAACTCGTAGTAGTGGACACTATCATGACACGAATATGGATGACACAGAAAGACATTTTTTACTTATAAACGAACCCTCTCTAAGGAGAATCAAATTGCACAAAAGAATGTTCTGCAGATCAAAAAGGTTTATTGTCAAAGTAACAGGCTTTATTAATGAACATAAATATGTGTACAAGTTAATGTTTGGCAAAAATCTCCCCTCACATTCTACATTGAAAGTTTGTGGTTGCGGTTTATTTATAGGCTAGACAGGTCCAGTTTATTTATAGGCTCTAGCGCATTTCCCACAAGCCCTTTCACTTTAAAAATTTGTTTAGACTTGGTAGTATTTTTAATAAATATTGTTTATAATAAATGGCAGTAAAAAAAATTTTTTTTATATGCTTCCTTTTCATTTGTTCAGTTTACCATCACCATCATTTTTAAATATTTATTAAATAAGGCGAACTGTAGAATTCTACAGTATTTAAACTTTTTATAAACGTTTTATTTTGTGGTATCACATTATTTTCATGGTCCCTTTAACACCTTTTGTTGATTTATAAGTTACATTACAACTACATGCCAACTGATTCTCATTAGAGTATTTGTTGACTGTAGGGTTAGGGTTAGTGTAAGTTGACATGTACACTATTTGCATAGTTTCTTATAGCCGGGAGAATGTCTGTTGGTGGAGCAGCAGATATTAATCAGACAGTCTACTTATACTCTAATAAGAATTTGATGCATGTAGTTGCAATGGAACTTAAGGCTGATTTATACTTCTGCGACGAGTGATCACCGTCACCCACGGCGCCTGCCTTGCGTGTAGTCATGCATTTATACTTCTGCGTGCTGTTTGTGTTGCTCTGCAGTAACATTTTGGAAGCGCTAGCTGGCAGTGGTTTTTATATTCCTCTCTCGAGTTTCTTCGCAGGTTTTTTTTTCATAATATGTTTGCAGATATTTCAGAAACCTGCCAAGTGAACATTTTTGTTTATCTGAAAAACAATGCTTAAGTCAGTTATTCTGCTTTGAAAATGTGCTTTCCGTGCCGGAACGCTGTCTTTGTTTTGGTTCTTTTAACCCGCCCAATGCCAGTTTAGCCAATTATATTTCCACACCCTGGTTTGGCTTGATGGAAAACAGCATATTTCATTCATTCAGTCAGAAAAGCTCTCAAAGCATGCGCTCGTGACCGAAATGCGACCTCTAGTGGACAGTAGCAAACTCCGAAAAAAATGTCACAGATTCAGAGTTCCACATGAGGTTATTAATTAGAAAGTAATATAAATATTACGAGCGTAAAAATTAGGTGAGCAGGTTACATTGTAACCCCATGTCCTAACAACACGCCACGTGATGAGATTTGCAGTGATAAGCAATTTGGTTGTTTGCACCAGACGAAACACGACATAAATTTAAATACAGCCATTTAGAAGCACAGAATAAGGCCTATGCTCTCACTCAGGAAATGGTAAGGTTTATAATCTAATTAATACATATTAAACCTCTTTAACATTATTAAATGTATATGCTGAATCACTGATATGTGTTGGTTTTGAGTCACAGTTCTAAAGTTCAAATTATTTATGTTATTTTCAAGACCCGAGTTCAACTATCTGCTGCTGCTTTCAGTAGTATGGCAATAAATGTCATGTAAAATGTCATTCAAACTCCCATTGTTAGCGTTTAACACTGAATAAAGCACATGAGGTGTACCTGAGGTGATCATTGTCAGTTTTCTGTTGTTCAGCTGCAAGAAATAGAAGCCGTTTCTAATATATCAATTCCAGGTGTTGATAAGAACAAAAACTCTTTTTAATATGAAAATATTCCTTCTATCACATGCCGTTGCTTTTATTTAGAACACAATTTAAACCAGCCTGTAGGCTCGATCGTCAGACTCGCTTCTTTTGGCCCTCAATCTGGCAACCTGTGCTTGCTTTGTTTTGATCCAGGAATGCAACACCTAGTTCAACCACTGGGTGTCAAACTTACATACTGAACCTTTAATGTACAAGTAGCTAAGACTCGCTCATTCAGAGGCAGGGACCGGCGTACATGCAACAACTTTAATTATAAGGTAAACGCAAAACAAAGTTTTAATCTGGAGCTCCTTCACGGGATTCAACACTTGTAAACGCTTACTCCATCAGCTCCCGGCTCTCAGCACCACCCACTCTCATCACCGCTACCAAGCCGAACAATCACAGAGCTTACGCGTCATTGCGACATGTAGTTAATTTTTTTTGAGAGGTGCGCCTCAGCGTCCAGGCCAGCCATGGCGAGGGCTATGCGACCGCACGAAGGCTGCGCCGGACCATATGCGTGCGCTTGACGCAGAAGTATAAATCACCTTTTACAGTCAAGAAAATGTGCAATAGGGGCATTCAAAATAAAGTGATGCCTATTTTGCTTACTGTTATTTTAAGTAAGTATTATTACAATTATGCAACTTATCTTTTTTTAAAGTATCTTTTAAAGTATATCTATGTTTGGATCTCAAAACAAATGTGATCAAAATAAATACCAGTTTTTAAATACCAGTGTCGTAAATGTTTACTTCAAACCTCATCACTGACATAATGTGCGGTTTGTGTCTTATCGTCATTGTATTTCAGCCTAAAGACAGTGAACATCACAGGACTGATGTTGAATCTGCATCTTCAAATCTTTTCGATGAGCAGGTAAAAAAGACGTCTTTAATACTAAACAGTTTAAAGTCCCCAAGAAATCAAAACTAACCATATGATTTTGTTAGCTCACATTGCTAGTTTTGTGGTGAACAATTCATCTGTGCGTGTCATTAAGAAAAAAAAATAGTTTGCCCTTCTAATCTTTAATTGAAATCTGAAAATGCACTTCCTGTTTTTTTTTCAGTTAAATTGTCCGATTGCGTATATATCTTAGGAATTGGGCGTGGCTAACACACTCAACCACGCTGCTCCAGCTGTCAGTTTTGACAGCAAACAGAAATGGTGAGGAGGAGGTGTCTGTTAGGTTGTAATAACTCTCCCCAAACCCTTTTCTGGATCTCTCTGAATGAAATGCCTACTTTACTACATCCAATCAGCTCGCAGTAGAAAAAACAAGCCATGCCCACTGTTGTCTCATTTAATATTCCGTTTCTCTGGGAACTGCGTCACAATACGAAAAAAATAACGGTCGCAGCTTTCAGTTCATGGGGACTTTAACAATGTGTTTCGTTGACTGATAATGCACAGTTGATATTTTGGTCAGATTCTGAAAAAGGGTAGTAAGACACTGATCATATCTGACTTTCAGTTTCCAGTTTCAGTTACTCAGCACTGGTTAACGGTTGATTCATGACACTTTTTTTTTTTACATTTTTTGATTAGTGAGCACTAAGCTTTAAATTTCATCATCTTCAGACAAGAAGCTCAAATAAACATTTTGCACTATTAAATAAATGCTAGGTTCCACACAATTCCTTCATGTTGTCCCAACACAACTTGATTATTCATTTATTTATTCATTTTTCTCTGGCTTAGTCTCTATTTCAGAGGTTGCCACAGCGGAATGAACCTCCAACTATTCCAGCATATGTTTTACGCAGCGGATGCCTTTCCATCCGCAACCCAGTACTGGGAAACACCCATACACACTCATTCACATGCACACACTCGTACTCTATGGCCAATTTAGTTTATTCAATTCACCTGTACCGCATGTCTTTGGACTGTGGGGGAAACCAGAGCACCTGGAGGAAACCCACGCAAACACAGGGAGAACTCCACACAGAAATGCCAACTGGTCCAGGCAAGACTCGAACCAGCGACCTTCTTGCTGTGAGGCCACTGAGTCACCATGCTGCCCACAAATTGTTCAAGTTAACCTAATCGTTTCTACAAATTTAAGCGGACTGAACATAAAACTATTAAGTTGTCCCAAAAAAACACTTAAGAATTGTCTTGGTTCAACTCACTTTAAGTAGTTTGAACAAGCAGCAAAAGTCATTTTTTGGAGTGTATTTTATTTATTTAGCATGTGTAGTATTTCTTTCATCATGAAACAAAATTCACTTGTTTTGGGGGTGTTGATAATTTAGTCAGGGTTTGTTTCAGGTAATGACAAACTAAACTCATTGTATTATGCCTGTGTGTATAATGTCTGTTTTTGGACCACACCATCAGGCTCAGGGTAGAAAAGCCCAGCGTACACTTCCTCGAGACCAGTCACAGCTGCTGTTCCTCCAGCATGACCACACACACCAGCAGAAGAGCACCAGAGCCACACCACATGACGGGGTAAAAACACACTGTCCACTGCTCTCCACAGCTAATACGGGGTTCCCAGGGGTCATGGAATTTTAAAAGGACTATTCCAGACATTGAAATCAGGGAATTTTAAATATCTTTGCCCAAGTCATTAATTATCATGAATTCTCGTTTATCCAAATGCAATTTTTTAATCATATTTTTTCACATATTTTGCCTATTGTTGTGGTTGATCTGCAATAAATGCTTTTCTTACTTAGATTTATTGTCTTGTTTATAGTCCAAATATTTAAAATTTGTTAATACAAGAAGCATTTAGACATGCAAAACATATCGTCTTGTTTTCAGAAATTAAGAGTTTTTTTTTTCTTAGAACAAGGAAAATAATCACGTTTTCTTGTTTTCACTTTCACTTTTGGCATATTATTTCTTAATTAAGACAGTATTTTTTGCTTATATAGAAATTCTTCTTGATTTAAGAATTTTTCAATATTTGGACTAGAGGAAAGACATTCATTCATTCATTCATTCTCTTTCCGGCTTAAGTCCCTTTATTAATCTGGGGTTGCCACAGCGGAATGAACCGCCAATTTATTCAGCATATATTTACGCAGCGGATGCCCTTCCAGCTGCAACCCATCACTGGGAAACATCCATACACACTCATTCACAAACCTACACTACGGACAATTTAGCTTACCCAATTCACCTATAGCGCATGTCTTTGTGGGGGAAACCGGAGCACCCGGAGGAAACCCACGCCAACACGGGGAGAACATGCAAACTCCTCACAGAAATGCCAACTGACCCAGCCGAGGCTCGAACCAGCGACCTTCTTGCTGTGAGGCGATCGTGCTACCCACTGCGCCACCGTGAGGCCCAGACATTTTTGCATTGTGGGCTAATTTTCACTGCCATTTTAGTCCTTCCCATTTTGTTAAACATTTTTTATTATTGCGGCCTAAAATGACCTGCCTTTTCTCAAAATTTGTGGCAATATTTGCACCACATCTTGTTGTTTTGCTGTGAAAGCACACACACTTGCACATCTTAGCTCTTCATTTCTTTTTTGACCTCAAGAATAATTTGTCTCTGCAAATTATATAAAGTGAACAGAGAGAAACAAAGAGAATAAGTGTTTACCTCTTAACCATATAAGGCCTAAAACAAACAAACAAAGTTAAAATCTCTTCAACATTAGCAAATCATGTTAAAATTAAGAGTTTTAGTAATCGATGCAACAAACGTAACCTTGTTCAAAAAGGCTTTGGCTCAATGCACATTGCGATAATGTCACATGATGCATCTAAAGCGGGTCACACACCAAAGGAGAAGCGCAGTGCTGACACCCTTGATGTATTGGGCACTTTCAAGCACTTTCTATGCATGAATATGATGTTATTTAATATAAAACAACGCAGTTGCCACATTAGGAATTTAAACATTGTACTGGCTGGCCGAAATCTAGAAATGTTCCTCAAAATTTTGCACCATTTGATTATTTTGTATTAAATGCAGCAATTGCAGAATCGCTAAATTGTAGATAATGAAAATTCAGGTGTTTAGTCAGTTAAGTGGTCAGGAAATTTGACATTTGGCTTAGAGTGGGAACCCTGTATATATGATTTTGGTTGTATGGCGTGCTCATAATTACTATTGTGAAACTCTGACATTCAGCTGGCAGGTAAACTGGAGTCCCTGGACACCCATCTTGTGAATCTGAATAATCTAGCTGTCAGGATTCCACATGTTCAGTCCCGTCTGGGATCAGGAAGCAACTCCAGCCCCTGCACTCCAGCACTCCAGAGAGCTACGAAACAGCCGGTACACATGACAAATCCCAAAATCTGATCATAAAGAATCACATTTCCTGTGATCTATGTACTCGTCAAGAGATCTTCTGTGAAAACATTCTCTAGATTTCTGTTTACTGTTGGGCTATATTCACAAAACAACACTCCACTTTTTTGGAAATATGTTCATTTTTAGCTTAGCATAAATCATTGAATCGGATTAGACCATTAGCATCTTTTAAAGCTTGACTCTTCTGTAGTTACATCATGTACTAAGACTGACAGAAATTAAAAACTTGATAACCAAGAAGTAAACTGATACTATTAGCTTTTTTGTTCGTTTGTTTTGTTGACTAACATTACAAGTAAAACAATAAAACAAGAAAGAAATGTTACATTTTTATAATGTATTTAATAAATTTTTATATTTGTACACTTTGTATGTTTATATTTAGTTTATACTTGCATCCTCCTGGCATCTATACTTTTTGTCTGTAAAACGTTATATGCTATTGTTCTTTAAATAAATAAAAAAACATTACAAGTAAACATTAGCGAGGTACAGAATGCTTTGTATGATATTAGATATCCAAATAATTTAACGTAAAAACACAATATTGATGCTGAAAGATCTGTGATCAGTATAAGGAGTAAAGACTCTGTAATGTGTGTGAATTTCAGAACATGAACGTGTGTTCCAGTCAAGAGATTCATCACAGCAGCTCGATGTCTGATGTTAATGCTCCTCTCTCTCCAACTCTCGATGATGTCTTCTTTACCCCTGATGATCAACCACCAAAGGTTCGTCATCAAATTCCTCAAGACAGCATTTTATTCGTCATCATATTCTCCAATTCGCCGCATAGCACAGGCTGTTTCAGATTTAACAGACACTGTTAAATCTGTTGTTTCATGTCTCCACAGCGTGAACTGAAAATCATTATAGAAAACACAGCATTTTGCAACAGCACAGACTATATCATATTGTACTATTAAAGTATGTCTTTATGATTATTGAAGTATTCAGAGTATTCAGAGTTTGAGCAGTTCACAGTTGACAGAAGTAAAACCCTGACTCAATGTTTTCTGCATCGAAACCCAGGTGGCAACTGCTAAAACTGTGGTAAAAACCACTTCCTCTTCTAAAGGGAGGTGCCTTTCTTTAATGTGAAGCATGCATTCACAGCAGAAGTATGATTTGTAAATAAAAAGTGAGATAAGGACAACACAAACTTAAACAATACAAAAAATTTACTTCATTAAAAATATATTATACACATGGATATCGCCTTTTGGAAAAAGACACTTTATATGCTGTATATATAGAACACGTATGTATACACTACCTGACAAAAGTCTTGTCATCGATCCCAGTTGTAAGAGCAACAAATAATAACTTGACTTCTAGTTGATCATTTGGAAAAGTGGTAAGTTTGGGAGGTAAATTTTTCAGAGGAATCATCTGTTGAACTGCATCCTAATCATCACAAATACTGCAAAAGACCTACTGGAACCCGCATGGACCCAAGATTCTCACAGAAATGAGTCAAGTTTGGTTAAGGAAAAAACATGGTTTGAGGTTACATTCAGTATGGGGGGTGTGCGAGAGATCTGCAGAGTGGATGGCAACATCAACAGACTGAGGTATGAAGACATTTGTGTAGCTCATTACATTACAAACCACAGGAGAGGGCAAATTCTTCAGCAGGATAGCACTCCTTCTCATACTTCAGCCTCCACATCAAAGTTCCTGAAAGCAAAGAAGGTCAAGGTGCTCCAGGATTGGCCAGCCCAGTCACCAGACATGAACATTATTGAGCATATCTGGGGTAAGATATGCATTGGAGGGGGGCATTGAAGATGAATCCAAAGAATCTTGATAAACTCTGGGAGTCCTGCAAGAACGCTTTCTTTGCCATTCCATATGACTTTATTAATAAGTTATTTGAATAATTTCAGAGATGTATGGATGCAGTCCTCCAAGCTCATGGGAGTCATACACAATATAAATTTTTTTTCCACTGCACCATGACTTCTATGCTGTATATTATTTCTGTTACCTGTCAAGACTTTTGTCTAAGCAAAGTCAGGCCTTACTGTCCTAATTAAATAATTAAAAATCAAGGCATGATCATATTTTATTTTGGTAAAATAAGCGTAATCTAAAGGCCTTTGCCTTTCATATAAGCCACTTCTGATACCAAATGATCAACTAGAAGTCAAGTTATTATTTGTTGTTCCTAAAACTTGGATAGGCGACAAGACTTTTGTCAGGTAGTGTATGTATACCCTTGTATACACAACACATTAACTTACTGATTTTGACTATACAACAATAATTATTGTGAAAGGCGCTAAACACTTAGGCTTGAATTGAATTGAAAAAGTCATTGAAGACATTGAAAATTAATATGGTTTAAGTGGATGTAAAAGCTATTTGATGTATGCATGTATGTGTGTGTATGTATATGTGCGTGCGTGTGCGTGCGTGCGTGCGTGTGTATATGTATGTATATCTATGTATATGTATGTATGTGTATGTATGTATGTATGTATGTATGTATGTATGTATGTATGTATGTATGTATGTGTGTATGTATAAGAATAATTGTATATCTATTTATTTTTTTTACACTTTTTTTTTTTTTTTTTTTTTTTTTTCAAGATTCCAGAACGAACAACGTCTAAATTCAAAGATGTCATGGGCCATCACAGATATGGGTCCAGGTAAGTCACTGAGTATGTGATGTTTGAACTCCCTGCAGGATGCATAGAAGATTTTCAGATCTGCATCACTTGTGCTTAAATGTAATCTTCTCAAGCCCCTCATTATCCTCAGATGAGAAACTGTGGTTGTTTTTGTTTCTTGACTTTGCATCATGTATTCAGTGGAGATCGTCAGTCTGCTATGAACAGCGCTGTCAAAATGTCCTTCTCCAACAGCTCGACAAGCAGCTCACAGTCAGGTGTGTTTTTTTCTCTCACTTTATTCAACTCATTAGTATCTGTATCAGAACAGTATAAGGTCAGTTTTTCAGGGTTCCTTGGAATTTCTGGAATATCATGGAAGTTTTATTCTAGACATTGAAAAGTTAAGTCAGGAAAAACATTTTTGTTGTCCAAATCATTGAAATATCATGGATATTTGTTTGCTGTTTTAAATATTACATTTAATTAATCAAAATGTCTTATTATTATTATTATTATTATAAAAACTTAATTTTATTATTCTTGTTTTTGCCATCTTGCCACACGTTTTGCCTGTCGTTATGGGTAGTCTATTTTTTTCATGCCTTTTAATCAAATGTATTAAAAGAATATAAGAAAAATGAATGGGAGTTAATGGGATTGGAAGTCTTGACACATTTAAGGTACAATGGCCAGTCGGCGCCAATAGTCTAGTGGTTAAGTGTGCCGACATATAGCACCATGGTGCTCACGGCGACCCGAGTTCGATTCCCAGCTCCAAATCCTATGCCGATCCTTCCCCTCTCTCTGCTCCCAATGCTTTCCTGTCTGTCCTCCACTATCCTATCCCAATAAAAGGTGAAAAAACCCTAAAAAATAATTATATAAAAAAAAAAAGTTACAATGGCCACATACTGTATGTGAGAAATCAGGTGGATACGTCATGGAAGTTTAGCTTTTTAGTCAGTATAATCAGGGAAAATTTAAGAAATTTGCCTTAAAGTGGGAACAATGGGTTTTAAGCATATGTCAGTGAAGGCTGTCATGTAGACATTTTTGTTCTTGCAGGTTACTGTGTTCTGGATAATCCAGCACATCCAAACAGAAACTCTCAAAGTCCAGGAACAACACCACAAAACCAGGTGTGAATCTGCATAACATGTATCTGATGATATTGCAGTAAAACTGACCATATGTTATACATTGCATTGTATGGGCAAATGTAAAGTGAATTTCTGATCATCTCCTGAACATGGGGCGTTAATCATAGAGATTGTTTATTAGAGTACAACAGATGAATAGCATTCATATCAATGTCAGATGTCACTCTGTATCTGTAACTATTTAAAACTATTTTGTCACATAGATATTTAAATGTGTATATATAATTTGTATATGTATATATATATATATATATATACACACATAATAAATATACAAAATACACACGCACATAATGTCAAAACAAACTTTTATTTATACAAACTTTATATATATAATATGATGCATATTAAATATGATGCAGTTGGATTTATTAGGATAAAGTGTTAATTTACCCTACCAATTAAACAAAATTGAAATGTCGAAGTCTTTTTATATTACACTGTTTTGTCTTTAAGAGTTTGGGAACAAAGTCTCAATTCAGCCCATTGATGAAGCTTGCAGAATATTCTTCATCCAGTGATGAAGATGATGAGAAGATGAGGTAATCTAAACGGATGTTTACTCTTGTTTTAAGATTTTTTTAATGACATAAAAAATGGCATAGGGACATTTAAGGTGAACTGCCCTTTAAACCATAACTACAAGGATTTAAAACTCTGGTATCAAATATAATCCTGATGTGATGTGAAAGAAGACATATGGTTGGTGCCGGATGGACAGATCGCTTTGTCAGAGGTTATGATCATGTTGGGCTTCTCATGTCCCTGAATCAAGCCAGTGAAAACCTCACAATGCAGGACTAAAAGTGCCTGTGGCAGTCACATGTTGATTTTTTTCTACCATTCTGCCAATGTTCTACCGATGTCAAATCACATTAGCGTATGCTAGCCATTTTCTGTTTGGACGACGAATAGTTTTTTGGACATTCCAACTTTGCTCCACAGTAGAGCTGGGTTCATCAGACATATAAACATAATTTAAGGCTATATAATATAATATGGCGGTTCATTCCGCTGTGGCGACCCCAGATTAATAAAGGGACTAAGCCGAAATGAATGAATGAATGAATGAATATAATATAATATATTTATGCTGGTTTACCAACCCAGTTCATGGAGTGTTACCTTCCTGCAGAATTCAGCTCCAACCCTGTTCAAACCTGAACCAATTAATTAGGACCTGAAGCGGCACTTGATAATTACAGACAGGTGTGTTTGGTCAGGATTGCAACTGAAATTTGCAGGAAGGCAGCTCTCCAGGAAAAGGGTTGGTGATCCCTGGACTAAAACTACCCTTGCAAAAAAGTTAAATGGGTAGTTCACCCAGAAATTAACATTTTGTTATTAATTACTCATCCTCAAGTCTTTTTAAGTCATCTTAGTTTTTCTTTGGAACACAAGTTAAGATATTTTAGATGCAATTCAAGAGCTCTCTAGCACTTATGTGTGCCAATAAAAAAGCTGTAAATATGAATTTGTTTGCCTATATCTTTTCTCATGTGCGTTTACTATGGGCCGTACAATGTATTGCCATTAGATTCAGCTATGCAACACTTAAGCATCATACTCCCCATAGTAAACGCACATCCTTGTCTGATACAGAAGGCATTGGCAAACAAAGTTGATTTTATAATTTATTTTTGCCACACAAATGAGGTCTTGGAGCTTCATACGATTACAGTTGAATCACTGAAGTTACATGGAATATTTTGACAATATTTATGGTTCTTTTTCTGGACTTTTAACATCTCTTTATCTTTGTGTTCTGACGATGAATTAATGTCTCAGGGGATTGGAACGACATACAGCCAAGTAAATAATAGCAGAATTTTTCTGTTGATACATGTGTGCTATTTGTACCTGTATTTTATTTGTAAAATCTTAAGGGACATAAGTAGTATGCTCCTCATGACAAATATAAAGTCCATGTGATCATCTTCTGGTGTCATTAGATGTGGGAATGAAGTGAACCTGTTTAGTTGTTGGTAAAAATGGCTTCTGTTGTACTGTATTCTTACCAGTGTTATAGTTTGTCTTTGTTGCATTATTCATGGCCTAAAGGAACAAACGTTTTCTTTGACATCATTAAAATTGATCTGGTTGTTTTCCAGGTATCCATTGAGCAATGGAAGGCCTCTGTTTTCCAGAGGGCAGACTAATGAAATCATTCTTCAGCCTCATCTCAATGTAAAACAGCAGCAGGTAAAGTCACCTTCACAGTATAATATACTAAGAAAAATTAGTAATTCTGTTTTGACATACTTTTTTCAACTCATTTTACAACTCCCCTGGAGATAAACTGTTGAGTTTTACCTTTTTTGAGTCCAGTAAGCCAATCTTCTGGTCTGGTGGAAGAATACCATGGCTCTAGCAGGTGCGATGATATTACGCCGGATAGGTATCAGGTTCTGCGTAAATCAATGGTAATGCTGCAGCCATGGTACAGCAGCAAAGTTCCTTGATTATTATGTTGAATGAGAATATAGTTACTAGCCATATCGGCCTAGAAAAATAGCAACACTTCATTTTCCATTGTACACAATGTAACAACAGAAGAGTCGAGCTTTAAATAGAAAATTATCAAAACTCTTTTTTGAATTTTTTGAGCAAGATGCTAATGGTCTATTCCGGTTCAATAATTTATGCTAAGCTAAGCTAAGCTAAAAGTGCTCTGGTTAGACCTGGAAATGGAGATTGGCTGAATGTATTAAAAAATGGTAAAACTCAACTGGAATAAGGTCAACTATTTCCAATATATATTGGAACACCCCTCACAATTCTATCTTTTAAATTAATATTTTTAATAGGAAGCTATAAAATATTATATTTTGCATATAATGTAATATTAGATTTTGGATTCGTTCATTCATTTTCTGCTTAGTCCCTTTATTAATCAGGGGTCGCCACAGCAGAATGAACCGACAACTTATCCAGCATATGTTTTACACAGCGGATGCCCTTCCAGCTGCAACCCATCACTGGGAAACACCCATACACTCTCATTCACACACATACACTACAAACAATTTAGCTTACCCAATTCACCTATAGCGCATGTCTTTGGGCTTGTGTGGGAAACCGGAGCACCCGGTGGAAACCCACGCGAACATGGGGAGAATATGCAAAATCCACAGAAATGGCAACTGGCTCAGCCTGGACTCGAACCAGCGACCTTCTTGCTATTAGGCGATCACGCTACCCACTGCGTCACCGCGCCGCCCCTATATTTTGCATTTAATACAATATTATATTTTTGCATTTTATTATATTATACATTAGTTTAGTCAGTACTGAAGTCAAATTGGGAGCTAATCTAACCAAGAACTTACGATAATGGTTCAAAAATTAGTACACCTGAATTTATATGTTAGGGAAAGATATTAAATAAAAATTTAGGAAGAGTGTTTTACTGTGATGCCACAACTCGTTTCACTAGTTGAGATGATTATTGTAGTATCTAGCAATGTTTCATAGATATTGTCAGTGCTTAAAACAGATTTTCATGTTTCTCCAGCAGAGTGCAGCAAAGCCAACACATAACGTATACCAGAGGCCTTCTGGATCCCAATCTAGCGATAACTACCATCTGCCAGACCTCCTGCACAAAAGCCCCACACATGAGCTGAGCTACCACCAGACCCCCACACAGAGCTCCAGAGACGTATGCCCGCATCTGCACTTACATCACTTTATTTAACCCACCAATAGCTGCTGTTTAATATCATTTCTATTTTGTTTGTTTGTATTTAAGCTTTTAATAAGTCATTTTTGAGCTGTTTATATATTTTACATAGATTGAGGACTAGTTAAAGCTGGTTAGTGTCCTGTTTAAAGCCAACAGTTCTGCCCACATAAAAAAAATACTATAGTAACTTATAGTAAATATTACAGTGTTTGTGAACTATACACTATAAAAAAAAATGCTGGCTTCCACACAATCAGAATGGGTTTTATTGCCAAGTGTGTTTACACACACAAGGACTTTGCTTTGGCTAAAGAAGCTTCCAGTGTACATAAAGTGACAAGTGATAACACGAAATAAATGAGAAAAAGACAAAAAAACATTAAACAGAGATGCAATCAGTCAAAAAGCTCTGGATGATGAAATGTATGTACAGATTTGTTATAAATATACAAGTTATAAGGTGCTGTGTACAAATCCGTAGAAAAAAGTATTGCACTGTAAATTGTTATAAGGTGCTGTATGAGAAGGTATTGCACAGTAGGGGAATATTTAACTGTTCATGAGGTAGATGGCCTGAGGAAAGAAACTTCCTGTGTCTGGCTGTTTTTGTGCTTGGTGCTCTGTAACGCCGACCAGACGGTAACAGTTCAAACAGGAAGTGCGCTGGGTGTGAGGGGTCCAGAGTGATTTTGTAAGCCCTTTTACTCACTCTGGAAGAGTACAGTTCTTGAAGTGTAGGAAGGGTAGTGCCAGTGATTCGTTCAGCTGTTTGGACTATTCGCTGTAATCTGCGGAGGTTGGTTTTGGCAGCAATCGATTTGTGTTTAGATATCATGAAGGAATTAAGTTAGCTTATTTGTTTGTTTTTTTTTACTAATTTAAGTGGATTGAATATAAAACAATTAAGTTGTCCCCCCCCCAAAAAACTCAAGAATTTATTCACTAAGACCCCTGCTGAATAAAGGGACTAAGCTTAAGGAAAATTAATGAATAAATTAATGATTCTCTAGCGTAATGTCTAAAGCAGGGGTGTCCAAACTCAGTCCTGGAGGGCCAGTGTCCTGCTGAGTTTAGCTCCAACTTGCTTTAACACACCAGCCAGGACGTTTCTAGTATATCTAGTAAGAGCTTGATTAGCTGGTTCAGGTGTGTTTGATTAGGGTTGGAGCTAAACTCTCCAGGACACCGGCCCTCCAGGACCGAGTTTGTACATCCCTGGTCAAAAGTGATGACAAAACAGGTGATTTTGCTGACATTTTAAGATTATAAGGCTGAACCGCAATGAAATTCCATCAGTCTCTTCCATTGCAATCGGGAAATCACAATAATTAACCCCGAAAAAGCCAAAGCAAAGCAAACACTACCAGATTACTATGGTATAAATACAGCAATACAAAATGCAAAAGAGAGAGAACGACTTAGAATGTCACTTACCTGTCCTATAATGATTTGATCAGCTGTAGATTGAAATACGAAAAGAAAATACTGAGATTTTCTCCTCTAAGGACTTATTATGCTGTCTCTGTCTAGTGATCTGCGTGACCCACGATGCATGCCTTGCGCATAGTTGTGCATTTATACCTCTGCGTGCTGTTTGTGTTGCTCTGCAGTAAATCTTCCGAAACACTAGCTGGCAGTAGATTTTTATGTTCCTCTGTGGCGAGTTTCTTTGCGGTTGTTTTGTTATGCTACTTTATGTACAAGTAGCTAAAACTCACTCATTCAGAGGCGGGAACTGTCGAACGTGCAACAACTTTAATCATAAGGTAAACACAAAACAAAAGTTTCCATCTGGAGCTCCTTCACGGGACTCGACACCTGTAAACACTCGCTCCATCAGGCTCGCGGCTATCAGCACCGCCCACACTCATCACCGCTACCAAGTTGACCAATCACAGAGCTTGCGCTACGTGTCGTTGCGACGTTTAGTTACATTTTTTGAGAGGTGCGCATCAGCGTTGGTGTCAGCCATGGCGATGGCTATGCGACCACACGAATGCTGTGGCGGACCATATGCCTGCGCTTGACGCAGAAGTATAAATCAGCCTTTATTTTGCGACATTTAAGTTTTTTTTAATTGAAATATTTTTTTAAATGTTCTGATTTTCAGCAGCTTCAGGCTTCAGTGATTTAGTTGCTTAATTATTATTAAACAATAATTATTGGTGCTCTGTTAAAGAAGATTTTTATTATTTCAATAATAATATTTTTTGTGGAAAATAAGTTTAAAAAAAAAAGATTCATTGATGATGAAAGAACGTTTATAAGAAATTTAGTAATTAATTTATTTTTTGGTCATTTGCTTAATCTGCAATATTGTATAAAACGCAATTATTAACAATCTCTCCCTGATGTTTGTCCTGTCATTCTGCATTTACAGAAATTACTCAATAACCAGCCAGGGAAAAGCGTGTCGTCTTCATCTTCCTCATTCTCACCTTTCATCGACCCTCGTTTGCTACAGATTTCACCACCTTTGAGTCCACAGGGATACGGCCAGCGTGAGTCCACATGACTGACAGCCACTGACATACATGCACGTCACATTTACAAACACTCTCTGTCTGTCTCTCTGTGTGTGTTTCAGTGAATGGCAGGTGTGAGCCATGCATTAGACAGCCTCACAGGAAGGGCTCAGTGGTGAACGTCAACCCCACCAACATTCGACCACAGAGTGACGCCCCAGAGATTCGCAAATATAAAAAGAAGTTCAACGCTGAGATCCTCTGTGCTAGTCTGTGGGGTGAGACACATTCGTATGCACATAACGCACAGTATGGAATGCAATGACTGATTATAACAAATGCCAGGGTTCCCATGGGTCATGAAATTTCTGGAATATCATGGAGTTTTAAGAGGTCTATTCCAGACATTGAAAGTCAGAGAATTCGTTCTTTTGGCCAAGTCATGGAATATTAAGGATTTTGTTTGTCACTTTAAATTTTAGTTTCCATTTAATGTTATTTTCCTATTAAGTATTTTTATTTAATGCTATTTCATGCCTATTGTTATGGTTAGACACTTACATGTCTAAAAGTGCTTTAAAATTAGCTTTTTTTTTAATTAAAAAAAACATATGTTTTGGTTGACATAACTCTCAACCAAAACATGAAGACATTCATTCGTTCATTTTCTTTTCGGCTTAGTCCCTTTATTATTCTGGGGTCGCCACAGCGGAATGAACCGCCAACTTATCCAGCATATGTTTTACGCAGCGGATGCCCTTCCAGCCGCAACCCATCACTGGGAAACATCTATACACACTCATTCACACACATACACTACGGACAATTTAGCTTACCCAATTCACCTGTACCGCATGTCTTTGGAATTGTGGGGGAAACCGGAGCACCCGGAGGAAACCCACACGCACACGGGGAGAACATGCAGAACACACAGAAATGCCAACTGACCCAGCTGGGGCTCGAACCAGCGACCTTCTTGCTGTGAGGCGATTGTGCTACCCACTGCGCCACCGTGCTGCCCAACATGAAGACAGGGCGGGACATATAATAGAATAGTATAAATAGTATTGGCTGTTCAAAAAAACAGCCAATACTGTTTTGTTGCCAGGGTTCCCACGGGTCATGGAATTTCTGGAGTATTATGGAATTTTAAAAGGTCTGTTCTAGACATTGAAAGTCATGGATAATCAAGGATTTTTGCTTGTCTTTTAAAAATTTTGTTTCAATTTAATGTAATTTTTCTATATAGTATTTTTAAATAATGCTGTTTTACACTTATTGTTATGGTTAGACACTTAAAGCTCCCCTGAAGTGCTTTGAAATGTGCATATTTTTATTCAATGTTTGACGTAATCTCAACTGAAACATGAAGACAGGGCAGGACCTATAATAGCTCCTCCCCTATAAAAAAAGAAAGAGCCAATAGTGTTTAGTTTTTCTCACAGCTCTGCCAGTGAGAGTGGTTGAGCTCAAACGCATCAAATGAAAAGCAAATGTAAAGCATCTTGAAGGGGGTGGGACATGTCAGATACTACAGAGCATTTGATTGGTCAGAAAATTTGATGGGAAACTGAAGTATGAGGTGATGTCCAAAAAATCGTTGGTTTATTTAGGCGGACAAACTGCAAGCTTTGGATGTTTGTATCTTATAAATGCGAATTTTATATCTGTTAAATAAGGCATGGAGGATAATATAATTTTTTAGGAGCTTTGGCTTCAAAATGACCACTTCAAAGATGGCATGTTAAAAAGTAGACGACAGAAAAGCTAAATGTAGAAGTATTAAAACTACTATAGAGCTATCAACTTTGTTTTTCTAAATCTGAGGTAAATTATCAATTGTTATCATAATAGTGATAATCTTCATGCTAAAACAGTTTTAATATTATGAAAGCGGCTTGTTTTTGTTAATTAGATCTCGTGGAAATTCAGCTTTTTAGGCAGTGAAAGTCAGGGAATTTGATATTTGGCTTAGAGTGTGGTATCTTAGGAGTGGGTCCTATATCAAGCAGATTAGTGTTTTGATGGATTTATGCATGCATGTCTGTCTGTCTGTGTGTGTGTGTGTGTGTGTGTATTTAGGTGTGAATTTGTTGGTGGGTACAGAGAATGGCCTATGGCTGCTGGACCGCAGTGGTCAGGGTAAAGTGTACTCTCTTATCAGCCGCAGACGCTTCCAACAGATGGACGTACTGGAGGGGCTCAATGTACTCATTAGCATATCAGGTACATACAGTACATAAACCACTTGACCACACCAGAGTAAATAAAAAAAAATGTGTGACTTTTTTTTATTTTTTATTTTTTTTATCTGTAGAACAAAATAGAAGATGTGCACATACACTCTCAGATTTTTAAGCCAAATAGATTTTGAATCAACTTCCAAGATATTTTTGTTACATTCTTTTAGAGCTGTTGTGAAAAATCATTGGAGAATTTAATTTAGAGATTTTCAAAATGCCTCTCTATTCTCACTTGAATCTATTCTGTGCTTAGTTTTTAACAGGAGGTGGCGCTCCATGTTAGTTTTTATTAGTGATTAACAGTTTTATTGGTTATTAAGCGAAATACAGAAAAGAATACAGTATCTCTGTATAGAATCATACATTTACTCCATTTACACACCCATATCAAACTGGTCCCCACCCAAGACCTTGAGGTCACAACTTGGCTATAATTATATACCATTAAAGCATTCGACAATTAAATTGTCAGCAAAATAAATATTAAGGAAATTTTGGACCATTTTTTTTATAGTGTAAGGGTAATTTTGTATAGTATTTGTCTACCAATTTGTCTACCAAAGTGATATTTGTCTGGTTTGAATCCAGTATTTTTTATGTTTATCTCTTATTTAAATGTCAATCCACCTAATACAAACAAATCTAAAACCAAGCAGATGTATTTGTATAAATTAGTTTTTAACCATGCACCCATATACTGTAAGTTGTCTTTTATGTCATGAGTTTAATGTAAACAGCTCATTGTGAAAACTAATTTAAAATAAGTAATTTACTTAAACCATTCGTAACTTTAATGTTCAAACATTAAAAAAGTTCAAATATAATAAAACTCAACTATTTAGCTCTAGGTGATTTGTAAAATACAAAGTTCAATCGTGAAACTCTTTGTGCGCTCAGGCTAAAAGGTCACCTAATCTGCTCCTACATCATTATAAACATGGGGCAGGAGATTGGTTGCTGTTACCTCAACACCCAATAAGCCTGCTCCTCAGCATTTAAATGCTCAGTGTTGTTCTCTGTAATGTTGCATCGCGTTTTTCAGAGACCCTCCTCCACCCCAGCTCCACCTGTGTTTAGATCCGCTCAGGGGGTTACATATATATTATGTTTGCAGCAGCAGTGTGTTATATTCAGGGTTTATGCGGTCATGAAAAACCTGGAATAGTCATGGAGTTTTTACATGGCATTTTCCAAGCCTGGAAAACTTTTGGAAAAACAGAAAAACTCACAAGGTTTTGGAAAAGTCATGGAAATTAGTTTTTCAAATATCTGTGTACTTGAAAATATGTTAGTTGTCTTTACTTATTTTCTGTCCTTGGCCAAAAACATGGTCTCACATTATTAATGCTATGTAAACATTATCTAAATGTACATAGATATAACAATAAATTCAAACTAAAAGATTTTATGCGTGTTTGATGCAATAAATTTGAACATGCATTGTTTTTCTTATTATTTACCACGTATACATTACATGAAACATTAGATCATAAAAAAATTACTTTAAAAAAGGCTGGAAAAATCATGGAATTTTAGTAGTAAAAATGTGTATAAACCCTGAATAGACTGCATGTCTGACTGCATGTCTGTGAATATATTGACAGTAGCAAATCTTGGTATTTGCTCTCCCATAATAATCAAAGCAGCAGCGTAGCAGATCTACTCCGCCAAGACCAAACACATCAACATAGCCATATGCATATTTATTACCATACTAAATCTCTCCAAGAGTTGTCATGACAGAAATGAGACTATTTCTGGAAAAAGTGGAGTGTTGAATTTTTCCAAACGCATAGTGTACGCATAGCTTGAATTTCCTTTATTTATTTATTTTCTTGTGGAAAGGTAAGAAAAACAAGCTGAGGCTGTACTACCTGTCCTGGTTGAGGAATAAGATCCTGCATAATGATCCAGAGGTGGAAAAGAAACAAGGCTGGACCTCAGTGGGGGACCTGGAGGGATGTGTCAGCTACAAAGTAGGTGAGTCTAGAACCAATCTCTATACTAATTATATTTCTGGTTCTAATGGACTCTACCAACAATCATCAGTGTGCATCTCAAGAGATTTTTCTGGGCTAAACTGTTTTAGCACATTTAAGGTAAGCCATACTACATACAGTGAAAGTCAGGAATATTAGCCTTGCTAAATTATTAACCCCCTGTATACATCCCCCCCCCCCCCCCCTCCAATTTTTGTTTAATGGATATACATGTTTTTCAACACATTTCTAAACATAATAGTTTTATAAACTAATTTCTTATAACTGATTTATTTAGTCTTTCCCATCATGACAGTACATAATATTTTACTAGTCGTTTTTCAAAACACTTGAATTCAGCTTAAAGTGCGATTGAAATGCTTAATTAGATTAATTAGGCAAGCTAGGGTAATTAGGCAAGTCATTGTATAACAATGGTTTGTTCTGTAGACAATCGGGGAAAAAATGCTTAAGGGGGCTAATAATATAAGAAAAAAGATTTTTTATAAGATAAAAATATTATAGGAAATACTTTGAATGATACTGGCTAATTATTTAGACTTTTATTATAGTATTTTGCATGAAAGGACCAAGTGAACTCCATTCAGCAAACCAGAGGAGAAAATAATCTATCTATCTAGGATTATTTTTATAGTTAATAATCAGTACATCTTGTTTTGGTTTGGTTTTCAAGCATGACAATTTATTATAAATTGTAGTTGAATGGTGAATGCAGAATGTCTTATACAATCACCAAGTTTCCACAAATGTACCTTTTGGATTATAATTTCATTTCACTATAACATTTTGCTTATGATTTCAGTTCGCTATGAAAAAATCAAATTCCTGGTCATCGCCTTAAGGAACGCTGTGGAGGTCTACGCTTGGGCTCCAAAGCCATATCACAAGTTCATGGCTTTCAAAGTAAGTCTCACGTTATAGTGGAGATGTTATATTATTCATAGGAATATTGATTAACTGAGGAAATCTCACAAAGGCTGCAGAGAACAATTCTGGGTTATTTCAAGTCAAAAAGAATGATACATTATTTAAATTGTAAAGCATGTACACGTTACGGGAATATTTTAGGAGCAGTTAGCTATGCAGATTTATGTCTCAAAGCTGATTTTTGTATTATTTCGTGAGTAATGGATTCAGGATTTATGGACAAGCTTAATAAATTGTGCATTAGGGAAATAAGAATGATTTGATATTTATTTTTTTTTATTCATTGTATTTATTTTATTCATATTTATTTCTATTTAGTTATTTGTTTTATTTATTTATTTTCAATTCTAGATGTAGGATTGAACATGGGATTTTTTTTT
>CAIGQW010054354.1:3201832-3235165 GCA_903798125.1 Danio choprae
TATTTATTTTTAATTTTATTTATTTTTAATTTTATTTATTTATTTTTGTTTATATTTATTTATATTTAGTTATTTATATGGATATATATATTTTTTTATTTATTTTCAATTGCATATGTGGGAAGTTTTGCAAAATGATATTGCATTGCCGGTAGCATGTCAACATCCAGTTGTTAGCATTAAAAAATGACCTACGCACAGGTTTCCTATATTAGTAAACCCTACATATGGAGCTGGTCCTGTGTATACCACAAAACGTATTGCTTTACAAATCATTCAAAAGTGTTTTGAGGTCATAACAAACATTGTGAAAAGAGCCTTACAAAAAGAACTCTTTATTAATCTGCCCCATAATCATATTTTGTGGGAAAAGGACAAAAGTTGTTGGTGATTTACTGCATCAAGTGTTTATTTTGTCTGGATTATGCAGTGAAATTAATGTTGGAGTATGTTGTTTTGCTGTTTCACAATGAAAAATCAGGTTGATAGTACTCTGTCTAGTGCTTCTAAGGGATGCAGTTAGGGTTATAACTATCATACTTTATAACCTACTATTTAAACGGAATTAACGTCCGTTTACATTTACAGATTCTTTCATTTGAAAAAGAATAGGATAGCATAAAGATAGATAATGCAGCCGGGGTGTTTTTAGAAATAGGTCATTTTTGAGTACGTGTCCTACTTCACGGCTGTCCTGGGAGACTTACTCTACTTCTGACATGATCTTCTACCATTTGTATTTATAACACTCTTATGGAAACAAATGTAAATAGAAAACATTATTTTAAGTAAATGTGATGAAATATCAATACTTGTAGCAGCTGGTTTCTTCTGTTTGGGCTTATTTATTTATTTGTTTATTGTTTTTTTTAAGTGCTGAGAAATGTATTAGGATATGTAACATGACAACAAACATCTCAAGTCTCATCTCAGTTCTGCTGTCACATCACAAATTAACTGCACATTTCTGGAAAATGTTTTAATGTAAGTTGGGTTACAAAATGAGGCTTGTTTTGTGAGGATTTACAAAGAGGTTCTTACTGAAATAGCTACAAACTTGTGTTATTTTATTAGGTCTTCTGTGAAATAAAAATAATTTTTCAAATGTTTCCCTATTTTTCAAATTTTAAGTAATGTTTAAAGGGGAGAAGATTTTTTTCAGTGCCTTTTAATGGTCTCGTGAAGTGCTTTGAAATATGCATTTTTATTCGATGTTTGGCGTAATCTCAACCGAAACACGAAGAAAGGGTGGGACATAGTGTAGCTCCTTCCCTTTTTAAATAGCCAATAGCGTTTAGTTTTACCACAGCTCTGCCAGTGAGAGTGGCTGAGCTCAAGTGCTTCAAATGAAAAGCAAACGAGAAGCGTCTTGAAGGGAGCACGGCATGTCAGACTCTAGAAAGCATTTGATTGGTCATGATTTGATGAGAAGCTGAAGTATGAAGTGACGTGAATAAAACCTTTGATCCATTTAGGCGGAAGTGACAAACTACAAGCTTTACACATTTATATCAGTTTTATAATTTCTAAACGCGAATTGTGTCACTGTTTTGGAGCACACTAGCTTATAGATATCTTAAAAACTAACAATACTGATACTAACATCTACAAAACTTTATATGAATTTCATGTGACCAATGATTTTAACAATTAATTTCTTGTGTCTTTGCCATGATGACAGTACATAATACTTTTCTAATTATTTAGTAATTTAGTTAGTACTAGTTGTTTTGCTAGTATATTAGTATTCAGATTAAAGTGCAATTTAAAGCTTAATTGGTTAATTAGGTTAATTAACCAAGTCGCTGCACAACAGCAGTGGTTTGTTCTGTAGCCAGTTGAGAACTAAATCTTAAGGGGGCTAATAATAATAACCATAAAATGTTTTTTTTTTTTTTTAAACATAAAAATGGCTTTTATTCAAGCCAAACTAGAAGAAGAAATTGAAAATAGAATAGGAAATACTGTGAAGAATGTCCTAGCTCTGCAATAAACAGCACTTGGGAAATATTTGAATAAGAACAACATTTTCAGAAAGGCTAACAATTTTGCCTTAGTGTATTGAAGAAAAAACTCAAGGAGAATAATCAAATTATAAATAAAAAGCATAATTTTGTAATAACTTATGTATTCAACTTGTTTATCCTCCAGCAGATGAGTAACTTGTTCTTTATGTTTGGCCAGTCCTTCAGCTCTCTGCCTCAGAAGCCCCTCTCCGTGGACCTGACGGTGGAGAATGGACAGAGGTTAAAGGTCATCTATGGGTCTCACAATGGTTTTCATGCTATTGATGTGGACTCGGGGACTCCTTTTGATCTGTACCTGCCCAGTCATGTGAGTATCCCAGTAAGCACTGTTCTACAACTATAACTATAAACTATAAAGTCATAAAAGGTGCTATCGAGTGCATTGATTCAGTATGTTAAATCAGGAGTACACAAGTTCAGAGGGAGCCCACATATAATTCGAAGGGCCACAAATGATAATTGTCATAATAAGACTTTATTTACGATAACTTCAGTTTTACTAAGTTTATAAATGCTGTTTATTACCAACTCTGGTGTGCCCTTATTCTATTTTTAAAAAATTATGTAGGAAAAAAAAAGCTAATTATTAAACTCTGAGCAGATATGTTGAGCACCATTAAACATAGTTCAATATTTTAATATTTAATAATTCATTTGGCCTATAATATTGCACAAATTGATAACGTTTTTTTTCTTTTGGTGCATTTTTCACTGTTTTGCACGTATTATACATTTTTAAAAAATACTTTGTTCTTCAGCATGAAGTTGGATGCAAAATTTATCGCAGACCCCCTTTTGAGGACTCCTGTGTTAAACTGTTCTCTGATATGCACATAGTACATATGTGGCTTAGTTAAGTGCAAAACATTCTCCAGGAATGGCTTCATATCAACCTCCTCATAAAAAGGTGTGTTTTTGAAGTTTATTGGCATCCTTTCGTTAAGTTTATTGGCATCCTGAGTAATATGACATGATGCATAAACATGCATTAAATGCTTGTATACAGGAGTCTACATGTGTTTATTGCCTCATTACAAACATGTGGCAAATTTCACACTATACACATTAAAGGGGTGGTCCACTACGATATCATATTTTAAACGTTAGTTGATGTGTAATGTAGCTGTTTGAACATAAACAACATCTTTGAATGTAATATGCTCAATGTTCAATGCAAAGGGACACATTGGCTTTTACAAAGTTAGCTTAGCAAAGCCTACAGCGAACAAAGTTTGGGGACTACAAAAAATACATCCGGGTTAATGCTGTCATAAACCCTTTGGGTTACATGCATACACCAAGCAATACACAGAGAAGGGGAGTGGCCAGAGGCGCTGTAATTTTGCAGCAGAGAAAGCTAAAAGGCCGTCCAAATGCTGCTATTTCCACAGAGCTTCTTCTGTTTCTGTATTTGGGCTTCCAAAGGACACGACACAAAGAGAGAAGTGCTTAATTAAATTTTAATTCTGTTCCAGAATTATAAAAAATGATATAGCCTTATCATATGACAAAGCACCGCTTCCAGAATCTCTCCCAGTTCAGTGCTGGATTCGGTTAACAACTCCTCAAAGAAGGAATGGCTCCAACCATAATAAAAGAAGCCGTGGATTGTGAGCCACAACCTGTGTTTTTATTTGTTAAAATGATCTATTACATGCATAGTTTCTAGCGTTAACGGTATGTTGTAGCAAGGACGTAAACGAGGATGTAAACAACTGGAAATGCTGTATGGCACCATTAACAATTTACCTACAAATTCATATTTATCCATCAAAGCTATGTAAACACCCACAATCTTCAGCAGCGCGTGCAGTGTCTCTCTATGCGGCCGCATTCCGTGCATTCTACATCCCAAATAAAAAACTCGCAAAAGATATGTGAACGTTTCATATTACTTGCACATGCTTACACTTGTCAGATTTTATTTTAGAGAGCAGGCATGAGGTTCAGCTGTGTCCCCCTTCATTTTCTGTCTGATTCAGGCTCAAACTGAAACAGCTAACAGTTACAATGACCGACTGTATTTACACAACAAAGGCTAAACACATGCTAGACCAGTAGAGGCGTGACGCTTCCTGGTGTCACGGAGCCGATCCGTGAACCACAGCACATTATGTTAGCTGAACAATCAGAGCCTCTTGAGGGCGGGCAAAAGATATAGTTAAAAAGAATGTATGGCTCTTTGGTGGGCACTGAATAAATTTATAACCCGAATTTCATGTAAAGATATGATGAGATGAGTTACATGAATTTCTGATTGCTTTAACTGAGAGTTCTATGATTCCAGTCTCATTTTTAAAATTAGAGTCCCACATACATAGTAAGTATATTACAAGCTTAGGTAAACATACTTTACCTAAAAACAGAGTATCTGCAGATCATTAAAAAGTTTTAAATTCCATAGTATAAGGCCTAAATTAGTCTTAATGCATTTATAAGACCTTTGAAATGCAGATTTAAGACAATCAAACCGACCCCATAAAGAAAATTTTGTTTCCGTTTTAAAATCTATTTCTATTTGTCACCCAGAATGAAGTATTTGTCACCCAATAAAATAAAGGCTTGGCTGGTAATTAATTAGTTAATTAATTAATTAATTATACTATACATTTGATCTTAAATTTTATTCGGTGTGGTATTAAAAAGGTATTAAAAAGCCTTAAATGTAGCTCTTAGAAACCTGCAGATACCCTGCAAAATGGTCAACCAATGTTTTAGATTTTGGTGGTGAACTGTGGCACAAGCATACAGTATATTGTGAGAACTATCCTTCAATTAAAAATTCTGTTTTCTTTCCATGCATAGTTTTCCATGAAATGTAGTAAATGTGCACAGCTACATAACATAATGTGAGCAACACGATGATATAGAGCTGCATTTCACTCCATTCCTGACGTCCCCACACACCCACACAGCAGCATATCCTTTCCAGAGAGGAAGAGTGATGACTGTAGTTCACCCACGGCTCTGCCGCCTCCTCCTACTGCCAGCCCACAATCCAGCATGCTGCCCCACATACTTGAAGACCAGTTCACCCTCACATCTGTGCGTGCGTGTGTGTGTGTGTGTGTCTGTGCTAGTTTCTCCAAACTGATCTCTCATCCAAAAATACCTCTGCACCCTTCGCTACGGTCCCAAAGCAAAAGCCTGTTGAGATGACCTGTTATTTGACAGCTTTTTTTTTTTTCCTCATAACAGGCTGTAGATAAAATTAGAGTGAACTAGCGGTATGAAACAGAACTGGAGGCTGGGCGGCACTAGATCATGTAGCTTAAGACATCATTTTCTCATCCATTCCCTCCCATTCTATTGTTCATGCTTACTCTCACTCTTGTTCATTCATTCACACTCGCACTCACATTTTTGTTTCCTTTTCGTTGCATTTCGCTTGCACATAAGTGTCAAGCAAACTCTTTCTGCGCTCAAGCTGCTCTTTGCGTGGTGCAAATCTTCCTCTCTCACTTGGAAACACAATTTTTCTTGTTTGTGGTGGCGTTTTTGCGCGGCTGGCGCTCATGAGAATCCCGCGGCAGAGGATTAAGATCGCTCTGCGGCTCTGGATGCCCGTGTTGATGCTCAGGATTGTGGTGGCTCTACAGAGGGATGGCAGCACAGTGTGTGTGAATGTATTTTTGAGTCAGGCAAGTACAGTGGGAGGTGTGTGATTGTGTTAATGACACGCATGTAAGTACAATGATTGAGAGCATCTCTTCTAATTATTTTTTTATGCGATGAGCTTGGTAGACTTGGTTGCAAAAAGTGGTTAAGAAAATGTTCTTATTTGCTAAGACAAAGGTATGACATAACTGATTAAACAGTGTTGGAGTTTAACATGGTCAGTGTATTGACATAATTGTAGTTTGTGATAATGAATCTTCATAATGTCAAATGCATTACAGTTAACAAGTAGGGCAGACTTCTGTAGGGCAGATCTTTATTATTATTACCGTTTATTCAAATTACTAAGTATTACATTTAACTTGAATGATTTCCTAAATCCTCTGGTTTGTGATTGTTACCTTGCAGCTAATGATCTTGGTTAAGTAAATAAATAAATGTATCTGGAGACCTGAAGAGAGATTAGTGAGGCTTGGGGGTAGACTAACTGCAACAAAACCACTCTAAAAAGCAACTTAAGTATTAAATACGTCATGGTTTTTCCTAGCAATAGACATGAAATTGATGCAGATTTTGATAAAATAAAATAAAAACTTGCCATGGTATTACAGAAAAACAAAACTGAATTTAGCAACACCTTCGCAACCAACACCCTAGTATTGTGGCTGTCTACACTGCAAATTGTTGTTGTCAAGAAAATGGCCTGGAGAATATTGGATAATTTGTGAGGCAGGAAACCAAGACAGGGCAGACGACCACTGAAGGAGAGTAGACGACCATAGAGATGGGAAACCAAGGTGGAGCAAGTGAAGATGGAGAGCAACAGGGTGGAGCCTGTACGTAGAGATGAAAACCCTGCTGAAACAGAGAAAATGATGGGATAAAGAAAGAAAGCTTTGACCTCCAGGACCAGAAATCAGGCAGCATACCTCACCGCCTTTGGTGTAGTTGTAGCAGACATTACCACCTTTTTGCCAGACTGGGACGTGAGCATGGCCAAAACACAAGATGGAGACAGTCATCACCGGAAACACTGAGAGCCATGGAAAATTCTAATTTAAGACCTCTATAACTACTGGACTTTTGACCTACCATATAAGGACCACTGACCTTGTGACCACCAGATTTAGAAACTACAACAGCTAGATTCTTAACCACTGAAATTAGACCCATCATGACAACTGGATTTGGAACCACTGGATTTCAAACATCAAGAAGTACTGGACTAGAGACCACTAGGCTTGTGGCCTGCAGGACCATCAGACATTAGGCATTATTGGAAGCAATGAGAATAGTAAAAGGATCACCAGACTTGTGGACCAACAAGACATGAAGCAACACATATATGGGACCTCTAGGACCACCAGACATCATTAACTCCGACTCATCGGAAGCACAGAAGGACCATTAGATTTGGGATCATTAGATTTGGGACCATTAGTTTTGGGTCCATCGAACATGGGACCACCAGGTGACAAATAACTGTGACTTGCAGACATCATGTACATTATTAGGGCCTCAAAGACTGCATTTATAATTAGTTGACTACAAACAAAGAGCATTTCGGAGTGAAAACAAGCATGGCTGCCAAATCAAAGTGTTGCTCCAAACTGAAATGCTAAAATTGGCCACTTCCAAGGGCCCTTCGGAATGATGATATTCGAAGGGTACAAGTGATGGACACTTAAGCCCCCATGATCGTTTGCGCAGGGTAGAAGGGCCACTCAGAAGGGCTCTTACCTATGCTCTAATCCATTCAAAGCTGTCACTGCGTAGGGTAAAACCTTCAAAAGGATTAAAGCATAGGGTTGAGCATTCCAAATGGATAGAGGTTTTTTTGGGGGGGGTTTTTATGACTTCATTAATGACCACTCTGAGCTCTGCCTTATATTCTTTTTTTTACTCTACTAATTGTTACTACATAATGCTTGGATGGACAAATATGACCTACCTGTAGTTCAAATAGAATGAAGGGATAGAAAGTATTCAATTTCCAATTGAGTTCAATTTAATTGAGTTCAATTACCAAGAAAAGCAAGACTGATAAAATGTGTGCCTTCGATGTAATGCAAGTGGTTTTGGATTTACGTGTTTGCCAAATACATAAATGTATATATTTAAAAAAAAACAAATTTCATTATTCAGCTTATCATGTGGATACTTGAATAGAACACAATAATTGTCTAAATCAGGTGGTATTATTCATTCAAACAATATAGTTTGTTTCAACAGGGCTTAGCCTAATGTTCAACCTAATATAACTGTAACAGTAAACAAACAGGCAAGTGTGTGTTCCAATTCACACTGTTTGCTTCTCCATTGTTGTCTTATCTGCTCCTCTCTTTAAAAAACGTCTAAGGAAACATAATTTTAATATACTACTCTGATGTATTTGTATCTTAAAAAACAAAACAAAATGTGTCTGTTCATTTAAACTGGCAAAATCCTTCAGCTGATGTTAAATGTCGCTTAAAAAATGAGTTAAAATTCTCAAAACTATTAAAAAAAATAATAGAAATGCTGACATTTGCAGGTGGTTATTTTGCATCACTGCTGTTGTCTTTATAACACAATCTCTGTGTGTTCCAGATCCAAGGTTTGATTCGGCCTCATGCCATCATCATCCTCCCCAGCAGCAGTGGGATGGAGCTGTTGCTGTGTTACGAGGACGAGGGCGTCTATATTGACACCTATGGCCGCATCACCAAGGAGACGGTGCTGCAGTGGGGGGAGATGCCCGCCTCTGTTGGTGAGTTTCAGCTCTTCCACTGCACAGCTGCAACATCGTTTAGTAAGGAAAAGCAGGACAGCTTCAACTTGTAAATAATGTAGGCGATAAGCATAGTCATGATCTAGTTATTCATTTACATACTTAAATAGCTGCATTCTAGACGGAAACTATACTGCATCTCTTCAGGTGCAACTCTGTTGAGGAAGTTCTTGTAATGGTTTGAAACTGTTTGTATTCTTTTGCAATGTCCTGTTTTTAATGTTATGAGACTAAAGTTTTTCCTTTAAAGTCTCTCTAGAAAAAAAGTTGATGAGAGTCCTTCAAAAATAGTAGAATTTTATTAAAAGTGAACTGTGTTAGATTTTGGCGACGCGGTGGTGCAGTGGGTAGCACGGTTTCCCCCACAAGTCCAAAGACATGCGCTATAGGTGAATTAGGTAAGCTAAAATTGTCCGTAGTGAATGAGTGTGTATGGATGTTTCCCAGTGATGGGTTGTGGCTGAAAGGGCATCTTGCGTAAAACATATGCTGGATAAGTTGGCGGTTTATTCCACTGTGACGACCCCAGATTAATAAAGGGACTAAGCCGAAAAAGAAAATGAATGAATGAATGTTTTAGATTTTTATCTTATTATTTAATGTATTATTTATTGCTGTTTATGTCTTTTTATTGTTAAAAAAGCCCAAACAGGGAAATTTAAAGGAGTGCAAAATCCCACTTTCAGATTTAAAGCCACTAATAAAAGGCTATATTCTTAACAAATGGCAAGCAGAATGGATATGTGCTCAGAAAATAACCTTTTTGAAATACAGACAGAAAAAGGAAGAAAATTTAAATATAATTAAAAAAAATAACTCAGGACATGATGAGATGTTTACAGAAGATGTCATGTCAGACACACGAGACTCACATGGACATTTACTCGAAGGAAAAGATGTCAATATTGCAACAGTAACCAGGCTGTTAAACAAATACTTGTGGAATGCCCTGTTTAATGTTATCAGACATTACACATAGAAACATGAGAGACTTTAAATGAAATATTTTTAAATGTGAATCCTTCCAAAATTGTACAATTTTTATCAAAAGTAAACCTTAAACTATTTTAGATGTTTATTTTATGTATTCATGTTAATATTTTAAACTGTTTTTATAATTATAGAAAAGTTATATTCATAAAATGTGGCAAACTTGATCTGTTTTTTTTATTTGCCATAATATAGCCAGAGACGGTGGTATGGCAATACACTCAAAACTCTCTCCCTGTTATAAATGTGTTTTTTATTATTATTATAGAAAAGATATTCTATAAATGATATTCGTTAATTGTATGTAAATTGTATCTGTTTTTTCCATAACGTAGAGATTGAAGTTGATATGGCAATAAACTCAAAACTCTCTCTGTAATGATGCGTTATGTTCGTGAGATTCTAAATCCGAAAGAGCAAAACAAGTTGTTTAGAGTTCTGAGTCATCTTTCAGCCTACCTCAAACATACTAACAGATTTGTGTGTGGAGAAAGACTTCAGTGCTTCAGCTCTGCATGTGGTGATCAAATGTTACGTTTCATTTATACAAGGATGATAACGTTTTTAAAAAAAAAGCACACTCTAAGAGAATAGCACTGCACCACACCACAACTTGAATTACAGTGCTCAGCATAATTGAGTACACCCCATTTTGAAAATAAATATTTTTATCCATTTCTCAGTGAATATAGGCAATGTGTTTTGATGCATTTAAACAAAACAGATTTATTAAACAGATATATTTATTAAAATAATATTTTAGTCACCAAACAGGTTTAGAAATTGAAAGAGAATACAATTAAATTCAAGCAAAATATTGCAAAAAAAAATTACAACCTACAAAATTTCAACTAAATTTTTCTTCTTTTTTTTTGCTGCTTTTGATTTTTACCCTTTTAAAATTTGTATTTAATATTTTCCTATAATATATAAATGTGAGTGTACTCGTTTTTGGACCGTTATCGTAAGTTATTTCGTTAGATTAGCTCCAGATTTGGCTTCAGTACTGACTAATCTAATGTATATGCACAAATATAATATTGTATAGCTTCCTATTAAAAATATGAATTTATTCATTCATTCATTCATTTTCTTTTCAGCTTAGTCCCTTTATTAATCTGGGGTCGCCACAGCGGAATGAACCGCCAACTTATCCAGCACGTTTTACGCAGCGAATGCCTTTCCAGCCGCAACCCATCACTGGGAAACATCCACACACACTCATTCACACACATACACTACGACAATTTAGCTCACCCAATTCACCTATACTGCATGTCTTTGGACTTGTGGGGGAAACCGGAGCACCCGGAGGAAACCCACGCCAACACAGGGAGAACATGCAAACTCCACACTGAAATGCCAACTGAGCCAGCCGGGGCTCGAACCAGCGACCTTCTTGCTGTGAGGCAATTGTGCTACCCACTGCGCCACTGTGAGGCAATATGAATTTAAAAGATAGATTTGTGAGGGGTGTACTTATATATGCTGAGCACTGTATATGGTTGGAATCACATTCACATCTAAAATTAGTAGAATTATAAAATTTACTAATTATTTGTTTTATATAATATTTGTTGGAAAAAATATCCTGAATTATTAGCCCCCCTGTATATTTTTCCCCAATTTCTGTTTCACATTTCTAATTATAATAGCTTTAATAACTGATTTCTTTTATCTTTGCCATGATGACAATACATAATACTAGATACTAATACTAGATATTTTTCAAGACACTAGTATTCAGCTTAAAGTGACATTTAAAGGATTAATTAGGTTAATTAGGCAAGTTGGGTTAATTCGGCAAACCCTTGTATAATGATGGTTTGTTCTGTAGACCATATAAAAATATATTGCTTGAGGGGGCTTATAATACTGTGAAAAATTCCTTGCCCTGGTAAACATTCATTTATTCATTCATTCATTTTCAACTGCTTTTCCGGGGCCGGGTCGCGGGGGCAGCAGTCTTAGGAGAGACACTTCCTCCAGCTCCTCCGGGGGGATCCCGAGGCCTTCTCCCAGTGGGACATGCCTGGAACACCTCCCTATGTAGGCGTCCAGAAGGCATCCGAAACAGATGCCCGAGCCACCTCAGCTGACTTCTCTCGATGTGGAGGAGCAGCGGCTCTACTCCGAGCTCCTCCCGGGTGACAGAGCTCCTCGCCCTATCTATAAGGGTGCACCCTGCCACCCTGCGAAGGAAACTCATTTTGGCCGCCTGTATCCGAGATCTTGTCCTTTTGGTCATGACCCAAAGCTCATAGGTGAAAGTAGGAACGTAGATTGACCGGTAAATCGAGAGCTTTGCCTTTTGGCTCAGCTCCTTCTTTACCACAACGGACCGGTACATCGACCGCATTACTGCTGCACCAATCCGCCTGTCAATCTCATCTTCCATCCTTCCCTCACTCGTGAACAAAACCCCAAGATACTTAAACTCCTCCACCTGGGGTAAGGACTTTCCTCCAACCTGGAGATGGCAAACCAACTTTTTCCAGTGGAGCACCATGGCCTCGGACTTGGAGGTGCTGATTCTCATCCCAGCCGCGTCACACTCTGCAGCAAACCGCCCCAGTGCATGCTGAAGATCCGATGAAAACCTGTGGTCCCTGAACTGGACCCCCTCCAGCCCAGGGCTGCGCTTTTGAAATTCTGTAAAAAAAAATTATGAATAATTTAATTTGGGAAATATTTGAAAAAGAAAAACACATGAGGGCTAATAATTTTGACTTCAACTGTATGTAGTGTTAACCTTACTCATTCTTTTTAAAATGACTCGTGTTGAATCCCTGTTTGTTCCAGCTCTGCTTAAAAGAATATTTGTGCTTAAGTTAGAGTTTATTATTTGTGACTCCAAGTGAACTGATGATGTCTTCTATATGTTTCATTGTTTTATTGCAGCTTACCTTCAGGCGAATCAGGTGATGGGATGGGGAGAGAAAGCCATTGAACTGAGGTCTGCCAAGACCGGGAGTCTGGAGGGAGTCTTCATGCACAAAAAGGCTCAGAAGCTCAAGTTCCTGTGTGAAAGAAACGATAAAGTAAGGAAATATTTCTAAATGCTTGTGTAATGTCACATTTGAAAAATACAAAGGAAATTTCTCCCCAAACATCCCTCCAGAACAAAGATCCCATTTTAAAGTGCACCTTTATACTTTTTTAAATATGCAGCATCACATAACTGCTTATATATGCAAGAGGTCTGCAGCGTTTAAGACAAATAAAGTTATTATATGTAAAAAAAAAAATAATAATAATAATAATTGATCCTTAACTGCCAAATCAAGTCATCAGTAATTCCAGTTTTGCTTTTGTAACTAAATAGATCTGTAATAAATTAGCATAATTGCCAACCTGTGGTCTTTACTGGCTATCTCCAAACTACATCTACTTAAAATGGCCAATGCTTAAAATGCTTTAGTGACTCTAGAGAAAAGAAAATGATATGATGTACAATAATTGATTTTATTTTTTAGTGTTATTATTTTATTATTATTTTAATACTTTTTATATGTATTTCCCAAGTGTTGTTTAGTAGAGAAGATTTTATTTTAACACATTTTTTAAACGATAGTTTTAATAACTAATTACTAGTAACTCCTTTATTTTATATTTGCCATGATGACAGTACATGGTGTTTTACTAGTTATTTTGGAAGACACTAGTATTCAGCTTAAAGTACAATTTAAAGGCTTAACTAGACAAGACAACAGTGGTTTGTTCTGTAGCTAAATGAAAAATATATAGGGGGTTATTACATTTAAACTTATGCCTTCCTAAGAAAAGATGGTACAAAACATGCGTTACAAAAAGGCTCATTCAGAAGGTGGTCCTCTGCTTTTAAACATATGCAATCAATAAGTGTAAATCTTGGGAGCCATATCTTGATCCTCAGAGGAAGAATGCTCCTCATCTGTGAAGAAGTGGGCCTTGAAGCAGGGGAAGGAAGATGAAACCTGGTGTCTAGTTAGCCTGTGTGTCGCGCTCTGCAGCAACCGTTGTTCCTGTATGACTGTCGGACCTATTCTTCGCAAAGAATAAAATCTTTTTGGAAATAAACTTTGTCTCTTGATCAGTAAGAGTCTCTTTATTTGAAATTGCCACGACAGTCATCATGGCAAAGATAAAAGAAACCAGTTATTAGAAATGAGTAAATCAAACTATTATGTTTAGAAATGTGTTAAACAGTACAGTAGTTAAACAGAAATAGTGGGAAAAAAAATAATGAGTGTTAATGAGAGTTAAAGAGTTCTTTGGGCATTAGAAGCAACTGAAGGTTTAGGAAAGTATGACATAAAAAAAGATTGACCTGAATATAAAATGTGTTTCTCTGCAGGTGTTTTTTGCTTCTGTCCAGTCTGGAGGCAGCAGTCAGATCTACTTCATGACATTAGGACAGAACTCCCTCTTCAGCTGGTGATCTGTGCCTTTCCTTACTCACTCACTAAAGACTCTGTTCATATCCTACAACCAACATCCCTGCAAATAGGGCTGAAATTAATGTCCACATGTAAACATTTTTATGGAAATGATACATATGTATACACATATAATATGATTAATACATGTCAAATAAGGTGATGTATTGCATTCTGTCTGACAGTGTCAGCATGTGTTGTCTTGCTCTGCGCTTTATTCCCAAAACAAATTCCTTGTTTTGGATTTTAATTTGACGTCTTGATTTCTGTTCCTTTCAAATGTTACAAGAAAAACTTGATTTATTACTTTATTTTGTAGTTCTAATACTTATTTTATTCTATAATAATAATAATAATAACCATGGCTGGTACACGGTTTGGTGTAAAACCGATACTAAGAGCTAGATGAATGACTAACTGTTGTACTATTATACAGTCCAATGTTGTAGCATGTTGTTTTGTAGGAGAAATGGCAATATGAAGAAATGAAATGATACAATAACTGTGCACTTTCACCTTGACGTTTAGGGACTTTTCAGGTTAACCAATGGAATAGTAAGTTACTTTATTTTCTTTCTTTATTATAGCTTTAAACGTGCTAAAACACACATAACTATACAACAAACAAACGTTATTAAAGGTTTTTTAGCCTATTGGTTGCAGGTCTTTTGCATGCAGACTAAACATTATATAAGTCTGACTATCAGTCATTTCTATAATCTGCTGGTTTTGTTTTAGATCTTATCAGCGCAATCAAGACAATTGAATCTTTATACATTTCATAGATGACAGTTTTAGTTTAGATTCTGGTTCTGCCTTTATTTCTGGCACAGTCGTTCAACTGTGCTATTCGCGTGTAATTAGACGCTTGAACGTTTTCCTCGCTTTATTCGCACGTGAAATTCACTTCACAACAGATGCAAAATGCTCTAGTTTCATTGCAAAATGGCTGAAATGGATTTTGTTGAGAGAGTAGCTGCGATTTATGGGCTATGGAAGGCTGAAAAACAGCGTCTGGATGACGGCTGCTACCAGAGTGAGCTCCTGATTGGTTAACATGGCGCGAATTGTTGGCAAAGTTCAGTTTTTCAACTCGAGCGTTTCGCGTGTTAATTAGCGTTAAACACCGTGTCGAATTGCATCATTCATGCCGCTTCATTCACATGAATCTTGCCACAAGATGTCTGTTGCATGTTTGCATTGACTTAAAGGTTATTGCACACTGAATCCGAAATTTTCGTCCATATTCCGTCACACGTGAAAATGACGTTTCTCCTATGCGCAGTACAGGGTGAAAGGGTTTTTAGTCGTTTCAGTGTGGATGACGAAGTTTTGGAAAACAAATGTAAACGACAGTGTGGACGTGAAGCGTTATTAGACGAAAACTATCTAATTTATCCGGATTAGATTTATCCATGACCCAAGTTTATAAACACACACCCATAATAATTTGACTAAAGTATTGGTACAGTTGAATGCAAAATGACTAGCCCTCATGTGAAACTTTAATTAGTTATCAAATATTCCCCAAGTGATGTTTAACAGAGCAATGATTTTATTTTTATGTATTTCTTATTAAATTTGTCTTCTGTACAAAGTTTGATTTATTTTAGCATGGCTGGAATTTTTTTTTTTTTTAAATATGTAAACAATGGCTACGGTCAATATTATTAGCACCCTTCATTTATTTATTTTCTTCTTTTTTCTCAATTTGCCTGTTGTCCAGTGACTTGCCTAATTAACCCAGCTTGCCTAGTTAACCCAGCTAAGCATTTAAATGGCACTTTAAGCTGAATAGCCTGAATCTTTCAAAATAACTAATGTGTGCTAACTGTGTGCTGTCTGTATAGGAAAGACAAAAGAAATTAGTTCTTAAAAATATTGTTTAAAATGTGTTCAAAACCTTTTCTCTTCATTAAATTATTTTTCAAATATTTCCCAAGTACTGTTTAAGTTTCATAGGAGGGCTAATAATTTAGTCTTCAACTGTATTCAGAAGCCGAATAATGAATTAGTTTAATAAGTGTGTCAATATAGCTCATGCTAATGGTTTTGACGTGTGATATGGAGCCTTAAAATACAGTGCTTATTATAGATCTATAACTCAATGTTGTTCATACTGCATTTGTTCAGTGTTACAAATCAGTTAAGATCTTCGTTATTTGTTGCATGAAAATAATCTTACACACTGAAGCTTGGTTGTGTATGGAAAAATACAACGGGATCTGAGTGCGCGTAGAGAAGTGTGTTTGACACAGGTGATTCTGTCGGTTTCTTAAGTCGTTTTGAGGAACATGAATGGAGAACAGAAAAGTACCAGGAAGTAGGAGAAGATGATATGGAAGAGTTTCAAAGAAAGTCGTACTGCTGGAGTTAAGAGTTGCGGAAAAGAGTTATTGTTGTATTCGCATAAAATGTGCTCAACACGCACTATTGTAAAGATGCAAAACTTCTGAAGCATTCCTTGAATATTAAATGAAGGCAGACTGCATTGCTTTTATACAGATTTATAAAAGCGGCTGCTGTAGTTTTGCAGAACATCAGTAAAATGTTAAATATGTCTGCAAGTAAATGAGCATTGAAGGGATAGTTGACCCAAAACGGACATTTCTGTCATCATTTACTCGCCCTCAAGTGGTTCCAAACCTGTTTGACTTTTCTTTGTTTCTGTTGAACACAAAAGAAGATATTTTGAAGAATGCTGGAAACCTGTAACCATTGAGTTCCATGGTAATTGTTTTTCCTACCATGGAAAACAATGGTTACAAGTTTCTAACATTCTTCAAAAGACCATTTTTGTGTGTTTAACAGAAGAAAGAAACTCATGACAGTTTGGAACCTCTCGAGGATGAGTCCATTTCTATATTTGCGTAAACTATCCCTTTAAACGGACTTACAGTACGTCAAACAGGGGATGTTGTGGCTGTAGATTTTGTGAAGGATGCACTGATTTCAGGAATAGACCGTCTCAGTATATAATGTGTTCATAAAGCTTCAACAGATGATATTTCCATTAGATAACTTTTGTTGTTTTGTATACTGAAGTACTGATTCATTATCGTTGTTGTTGTTGTTTTGCTTAGCAGGACATGTCTATTGAGTATATTCTCAATTGTGCCTTAAAGGGTTTATTTAACCCAAAAATATTGTCACCCTTGAGCCCTTTGTTGTCTTTGCAACACAAATTAAAGGAACGCTCCACTTGTGTTGGAAATAGACTGATTTTACAGGTCACCTAGTTTTTTTTTTGATTTTGCAATCTCCAGGTCTGCCGAGAGCACTTTTAGCTTAGCTTAGCATAAATCACTGAATCGCATTAGACCATTAACATCTCGTTCCAAAAAAAAAAAAGTTTCAATACTTTACACGATGTAATTGCAGAATAATAAAGCTTTTGTGAATCTTTTGTGAAAGTGCTGAATGAGATGCTAACGGTCTAATCCGATTCAATCGTTTATGCTAAGCTAAGCTAAGCTAATAGTGCTCCTGCCAGATCCATAGAGTCTCTGAATGGATTTGAAAAAATAGTAAAACTCGATTGTTTAACTCTAGGGAACTTGAAAATTTAAAAAAAAAAAAAAAAAAAAACATCTTTCTTTAAGATATTTTAGATGATATCAGAGAGCTCTCTGATGCTCCATAGACGGCAATTAGCTCATAGTCCAGAAAATTATCAAAACAAAACCATCCTGAAAACAGTTCATGGATCTTCAGTTTTTCAATCAGAATATTATCAAGCTGCGAGAACACTTTTGTGTGCACATAAAACAAAAATCACGACAGTCTCTTCTCCTTGGTGTCAGTATAGAGTGCACGTTCATGTGTATTGATGTATACCCCAGATGCTCAGACACGTGACTTCCTCTGGTTTGAAGCACAAAAGCATCTGAAATATACGCCAACGGCGCGTTAACACATAAAGAGCACATCACTCTACTGAACGCACCCTATACTGACACTGAGGAGAACAATTTAGAGTAATGAAGAACGTAATAACATTTTCGGGTGAACTAACCCTGTGTTCTGAAGGGCATTTGGCATAATCTTAGACTTTATAAATATAAAAATCTTACACTTGGATTCTGATTGAAAGTTCAAATACATCCACAGTTTGATTTTGTCATGTTGGTCAATTGTCAGAAGTCAGTATTATTCTTTTTCACTCAAGCCAATGCTAATTTAATTAAAGGTCGTTGTTGTTTTTTTCTTGTAACCGTATAATTTGCCTGTACATTACTGTATATATTACTAAATGCTCTTTTATGTACAATCATCTTGCATTACAGTGCTGTATCCTTTGTTGTATTTGTTAAAACAACTTTTTTGTGGTGTTCGACCGTAACAACACAAAACTGCATATATATTTTGTGACTGATCTCAACGGATTGAGCCAAATAAATGCTTTTAAAACGACACGAACTGGGTCAGCATGTCTTTAGTTGTTTTATATCATAAGGATCGTTTACGCGCTATTACTCAAGTGCTTCCAAACGGTTATGAGTTTCTTCATTCTGTTGGAGATATTTTGAAGAAAGCTGTACAGACTTCCATAGTAGGAAAAACAAATACTATGGAAGTCAATGGTTACAGATTTCCAACATTTTTCAAAATATCTTCGTTTGTGTTCGACAGAAGAAACTCAAACAGGTTTGGAACGGGTGAATTGTGAGTAAATGATGACGGAATTTTCAATACACGATTTGCAGGATCCTTTCATTCTATTTAAACGACCTTAAAGGTGCAGTGTGTACGTTTGACACACAGTGGTGGAACTAGGTATTGCATTCCTGGTTCAAAACGTGCAGGCGCAGGTTGCCAGATTGATGACCAACAGGAGCGAGCCTGACTATCGAGTCTAACGGCTGATTTAAATGGTGTTGTATATAAAAGCAATAACACGTGATAGAAGGGATATTTTCATATTAAAAGGAGTTTTTGTTCTAACCAGCACCTGGAATTGATATATTAGAAACGGCTTCTATTTCTTGCAGCTGAACAACAGAAAACTGACAATGGTCACATCAGGTACACCTCATGTGCTTTATTCAGTGTTAAATGCTAACAATGGGAGTTTGAATGCCATTTTACATGACATTTATTACCATACTACTGAAAGCAGCAGCAGATAGTTCCCCTCAGATCTTGAAAATAACATAAACCATTTGATTATGAACTTTAGAACTGTGACTCAAAACCAAAAACACATTGATTCAGCATCTACATTTAATAATGTTAAAGAGGTTGAATACGTCTGGTGCAAACAGCCAAATTGCTTATCACTGCAAATCTCGTCACGTAACGTGTTGTTGGGAAACGGGGTTGCAATATAACCTGCTCACCTAACGTTTATGTAATATTTATATTATTTGCTAATTCTCATGTGGAACTCTGAATCTGCGTCTCATTTCGGAGTCTGCTACTGTCCACCGGAGGTCACAGTTCGGTCACGGATGCATACTTTGAAAGCCTTCATGACTAAATGAGAGAAACACGCTGTTTTCCACCAAGGCAACCTGGGTTGCTGATATATAATTAGCCTAACTGGCATTGGACCAAAACAAAGACAGGCTTTTCGTCACGGAAAGCACTTTTTTAAAGCAGAATAACTGACTGTAGCATAGTTTTTCAGATAAACAAGAATGTTCACTTGGCATGTTTCTTAAATACCTGCAAACATATTATGGTATTTATATGCTTTAGAAGAGGCAAAAACTAACACACAGCACCTTTAATGCCAGTGACCAAGTTACTAAATGGGTCACAACAAGCTAAAAGTGTTTTCTGCAAGGCCAACATTACATTTGATGAAATCTCCTACTTAAGGAACGACTCGATAGAACAAATATACTTTGTATTTATTAAAGAACGAATTTGAGATCACTTTGACAGTTTAAATCACCTTTTCCTCAAAGAAAAACACAGCAAAAACTGCTCACGAATAGACACTTACTTGAATAAAAATACACATTGTTCTGGTGTTCATCAAATATATTTGAATTCATTAAAAGAATGATGCAAAATCGCAAAAAAAGGCTTTGAAACTGAATTAAAGGGACAGCGCACCCAAGACTGAAAACTCGAACAGAAGAAAGAGGTTCATAAACGTTTAGAACCACTTCATTTTTATTTCTGTGGCGCTTTTACAATGTAGATTGTGTCAAAGCAGCTTAACGTACAAGTTGTAGTAAATTGAAACTGTGTCAATCCAGTTTTCAGAGTTGAATTTCAGTTTAGTTCATTTCAGTGTGGTTTAATTTTGGTTGAAAACACTATATATTGAGAACAATGTTTTATATTAACATCCATCGTCAAATAAAAAATGAAAGTCGATGGCTTTTTTCTTTTTTACATTCTTCAAAATATCTTATTTGGTGTTGAACAGAAGGAAGAAACTCAAACCTGTTTGTAACTAGTAGATTTTCATTTTTGGGTACACTATCCCTTTAAGGCGACATTCTGAAGACAATAGGAGATACAAATACTGAAACAGAATGAAAAGCACACATCCCAACAAAAGGCTTCGTACGATTTATATCTACATTCTCGTTAATTTATTTTCAATTCATAAATTGTAAATGTAATGATTACCAACCAGAGGACACGTTTGGCTCATTAATAGCAGATGCATAGCTGAGACCAAATACCTCAATAGTCAATGATGGGTTTATAGACATTTTAACTTGCCTTATGTAAACTAGATTACTCAACCTGCTGACCGATTTTTGTCCATTTTAGCTGCTATCATGCCATCTTTCTATTACTGTTAGTTTAAGATGTCCGTGTGATTTTTCTGTTCAGAGCTGTTCCTGTCCTCGAGCTCCGAATTGTGCATTTCTATAGAAACGACATTAATGCATGAAATCTCCAGTGGTCAGGCGTGGTAACAACTGTAATCCCAACATGGTGAGAAAAAGCTCCTACTGTCCCCAGACCAGTCCAGATGTTTTACCTTTGACAGTCTACAGCACTTAATGCATTGCTACGAAATGCATATAATTATTTTAGATTTTTGTTTGATTTCTATAAACTGACATCGTTTCGGATAGAGAATAAAAAAACTAATACAAATAATTACAATTTTTAATTAAATTTATAATATTTAATTTTAAAAATGTACAAAATTCAAACTAACTTGTACGCTATAATATAAGTCCATAACTTATGCCACAGATGTCAATTCCAGTTCCTGGAGGGCCGCAGCTCTGCAAAGTTTACTTCCAACCCTGCTTCAACACCCTTACCTGTGGGTTTCAAACAAGCCTGAAGGACTCAATTAGTTTGATCAGGTGTATTTATATAAGGTTGGAACTAAACTGTGCAGAGCTGCGGCTCTCCAAGAACTGGAATTGACACCTGTGACTTATGCAAAGCTTTCTTTCTGTAATTGTCAACATATGCTGCCTTTCCAAACAAATTGAAATATTCAAATCACTAATATTTCTTTAGCTTTGATTACAGCATGTATTCGCCATGGAATTGTTTTGATATGTTTCTTCAATGTCATCATTTATTCCCATCTTGCATTGATGATGGGAGAGTCTGACCACAACGCAAAGTCTTCTCCAGCACATCCCAAAAATTCTCAATAGGGTTAAGGTCTGGACTCTGTGGTGGCCAATCCATGTGTAAAAACCTCATTCTCCCTGTCTCACTCTTTCCCAATGATGAGCCTGATGAATCCTGGTATTGTCACCTTGGAATATGTCCGTGGCATCAGCAAAGAAAAAAAATTCTGTATATTCAGGCAGTCAGCTGACCTCATGATGTTGCCGAAGCTAGACCTGACCATCGAGGGCATCTCTAGATCACAGAACTGCCCCAACAGGCTTGTATGTTAGGCACTAGGCAAGACGGGTACATCACTTCATCCTCCTCTCTTCATACCCTGATGTATCCATCACTCTAGAACAGGGTAAATCTGGACTCATCAGACCACATGACCTTCTTTCAATGCTACCGAGTTCAATCTTTATGCTCCCTAGCAGATTGAAGCTTTTAGCCCAATTAGCCTCACTGATACGTGGTTTTCTTAGGGCTGCACAGCTGTTTCGTCCCAATAGCTTGAGTTCCCTTTTCATTGCTCATGTGGAAATGCTCTTAATTTTTAATATAAACAAACCAGTGAGTTCTACTGTTTTGTTTTTTTTCTTATGATTTGATTTCATCAGACGTTTAAGTGATCGCCGATCTCAATCATTCAAGATTGTTTTTTCTGATCACATTTCTTCCCCAAAGATGATGGTTCTTCACTGTCCTTCCAGTTTTTAATAATGTGTTGGACGGTTCTTAACCCAGTTTTAGTAGTGTCAGCAATCTCCTTCGATGTTTTATTTACTTGATCCATGCAAGTAACTTGATTCTTCTGAAACAGATTAACATCTTTTACTCGACCACAGGATGTGTTTTCAACATGTTTAAAGTCTATGCGAAATCAAAATCTACGTTTATTTTTCTAGAGCACGTTGTTCTTCTTTAGCTCAACTATTAATTTGTGCAGGTTAAGCCACTAAAAAAAATGTGGGTCTCAATTAATAGGTGGCCTTAACTACCTTGTTCATAATGTATTGCAGAACACTTCTGGTGCTAATGTGGTAAGATACAGGTAGGGTTAGGGACAGGTTTGCTGGTATGGGTAGGTTTAATAGTGGTTTAAGGTATAAAGAATGGTTGTACAATATAAAAACATATTTACACAATAGGTATATTGTAACAAATAATTAATTTCAGTGTAAGCTCAAGTTAATAGTTAAGGCCACCTAATATAAAGTGGGACCAAAATGGGGGTCATTTTAAATCAAAGTCTGACCATTCCGCGTTTGGAGTGGCAGTCCATCCCCAGGACGCTCTTACTGTTAGTTTGCTATGAGGAAATGATGCACAAAAAGAAAACTCCAGCCCCAAGTCGATATTCCATTCCACTTGGAAGAGCATCAATATACTGAAATAAAAGTCTCAACATCTTCCGGTTCATGCTGACTTAAAAAAAAAAAAAAAAAAAGAAGCTACTCTATCTGCATTGGTTAGGGTTAAATAACGTGTTCCCAGCTTAAACATGGATAATCATCCATGTAGTAGTTATCCAATGGTGAGGCTCTTACCCATTTACTTGGCGAAATCCAGGAGGTGACTTTTTTTGATGGGTGTATTCAGTGTATTATTACTTGATGGTTTCAAAACAATCACAAACCATTTTTGTGCAATTTTATCATATCATATCTGTGTCTAGCAAGCATTCTCTCGATAACAACAGTGTCAATTTGAGCACAAATCAGCCGGCCCACTTCAACGCTGTGACTTTATCTTCAATTCTATTAGGCACATTCGCACCCAAAGACAAATCTCTTAAGTGCAACAAGCAATGAGATGATGTTGAAAACAAATTTGTCCATATGGTGTAAAATTGAATGTGTCCATACAAGGAGATCTTTTTTAATTGTAGTATTGTCGTATTTCTTACTTCAGTTTTTGGGGTGAGATGACCTGGACTTGAGCTCTTGAGGTTTGGTCAGATTCGCCATCGTTTGGGAGGCACAGAGGTTTTGAAAGAATCACGTAGTAATTTTTGTGTTGCAAAGGTTTTCAGACATCAATGGGACAAACATCCAAGATGCAGAACTTGGCCCTGCAGGTGGGACATGGGACCCTGCTGCTCAGCCACGTCTCTGGCTGCTGCTGGTCCTGTCGACTGGCAAACCACTTGCCCATACATGTCAAACACCACATGGGGCGGCAGTAACACTGCTGGCATTCGCCCTCACCGCTTTGGCAGAGACGCAGAAGCTTCACGTTGGCATTGACTTGCATGCATCCGATACAAGGTTCAAGCTCCTAAGAGGAAAGCAAAGATTTAAAACATCTTTCATTTGTAGAATAAAAAGGCAATTTAAATAGCATGATTTATTTAAATCTTTCTTTTGAATACTTGAATTTAGACCCGTTCAAATAGAGGTAAAAATAAAATCTCATATATAGAATAAATGACAATGTAACCTCCAATTAGATTATACAATAACGGGTCCAAATTCCTAATGCAGGTTATGAATGCCCCTTTTTTACAAGATGTAAAATAAGCCTCTGATGTGCCTAGAGTGTGTATGTGAAGTTTCAGCTCGAAATACCTCACAAATAATGTTTTATAACTCTTTGAAACTGCCTCTTTAAGGCTTTGATCCTATTGGTGCCAATTTGGTGAGTGTCACTTTAAATTCAAATAAGATTGTGAACCCAGCCCTCTTTTCAAAAAAAGGGTGGAGCTTAAAAGCCAATGTGTCAGCATAGTGGCAGATTCAAAAATAAGACTATGCTAATGAGTAGCAGATCGTCACTAACGGTGGGGCTTTGTCAATCAAGGTGTTTCTTGATTGTCAAGTGTGTTTATAAAAAATAAACTAAACACATATTCAAAGCTGGTTATATTCACACACTGTTGCCACACAACTGTGTTCAAACTGCTTATAAAGAAGATTTTTGCATAATAGGCCCCCTTTAAGTGGCCTTAACTACTAGGTACTTACATCTACTTATAGTTTTACAGTGCTACTAAGGTGGGATACAGGTGGTTTGGAATAATTTGTGACATATATCTTATCAGCCATGTATCTCATATATGTATACTTTGAACTGTATCTAACTATTTGCATTTATGTGTGTAAAGCATTTTTGTGTGAGAACAGAGCATTATAATAGAGTGCATTTAAGTTTGTATTTTCTTGTCAGGTTAGCACTATCGCCTCACAGCAAGAAGGTCGCTGGTTCGAGTCCCGGCTGGGTCAGTTGGCATTTCTGTGTGGAGTTTGCATGTTCTCCCCATGTTCGCGTGGGTTTTCTCTGGGTGCTCCGGTTTCACCCACAGTCCAAAGACATGCGGTACAGGTGAATTGAATAAACTAAATTGGCCGTAGTGTATGTATGTTTGTGAATGAGTGTGTTTAGATGTTTCCCAGTACTGGGTTGCAGCTGAAAGGGCATCCGCTGTGTAAAACATATGCTGGATAAGTTGGCGGTTCATTCCGCTGTGATGACCCCTGATGAATAAAGGGACTAAGCCGAAGGAAAATGAATGAATGGATGAGTGAATGAATGAAAAACACACTCTCTGTTAGAAAGTGATCATGATTCTTGTCACAGTAAGAAGGGAGTTTTACCACAGATGGCACCCGCTGGAAAAAGAAGAGAGATAATCGTGGCTGATGAGAACTGCTAGGGAGTAATGGTTGGTGTGATTTCCATACTTTCCAACATCTATGTTGATCCTGGAACAACATTCCAATTAGCCAATTAGAATTAAGGGATTGCATCGTGTTTGGAGAGGTCACACTCATCAGAGAGTAATACACGTCTTGATATAGTACCAAAAACTAAAGATTTGCATCATTGGTTTGGATAAAACCAGTTGCAGTCAAAGAACTAATTGTAAGTTTTAATTGGGGAGACTCGGGGAAATAACCCAAGATAAGAACATGGGCGCAGATAGAGCAAACATATAAGAAAGCTGGGTTCAGAATGCTTAGGCAGGCTGTTGATCAACGGCCTCTTGCTGCGGTTCTCACTTTAGCATTAAATGCTTAATCTTGATACTTAGAAGATCTATCATTATTTTAATTTTGAATTCGAAAAATAACTTAGACATGCATAACAATTTCCCACAACAGTAGGAAAAGGTTTAGTGCTATGGCTAGGTTTAAAGGATGGGTCAACAGTGTATGTCTGTAATTACAGATGTAATTCCATGCAGGCAATTTTAAATAGAAGTACAATGTAAAACCATATATGTACATAACAAGTGCATTGTAACAAATTATTAATGTTAAATGTAAGTACATAGACCAAAGTGGGTCCCACCTTATATTAAGTGATCTATTAAACTGTTCCAAATTTCTTCTAAGGTAATTTTGCAAAAGTGCTGTTCAAAGAAAATGAATTTGTGCACAAAACCGTGTGCATATGCCTCGTCCAGATATGAAATTTATAAATAGCAAATGATTAACTTGTGCGCAGCTGACTGCTGTGTATTTCTCTATACTGAAAAAGTAAGTCATTTTATAATATGTGCGCACAAACGTATTCTTATAGGTTGATAATATTCTGATTGAACCGTTGAACAATATATGGTCCATTTTGAGGACGTTTTTTGGTATTTTACTGGACTTTGACCATCTTGTGACCGCTGAGGTCTATGGAGGATGAGGGAGCTCTCCAATTTTACCTAAAATATCTTGGTTTGTATTCCAAAGATGACCAAACGTCTCAGGATTGAAGCGACATGAGTAATTAATTACATAATTTTCATTTTTGGGTGAACGAGACTCAATTGTATGTATGAGCTGTCGTAACTAAAAATATCTTGCAGTGACATTAACGAAACAAATGTCAGTGCCACAGAACAGTTTCATGATACATACCAGTAAAGTGTCTTTCTAAGTCATTTTTACAAAAGCTGCTCATTATATAATTTAGTGAAGGCCTAGTCCTGGCTTAAATTAAGCCCGGTTTCTGCCATGAGATCTACTTATTTGCATAATATTCTGAGAAGGCACATATGACAGACATGGATGACACTAATAAGGCTATAGCACACACTGCCATTTTTCATTTATGTTACAATCAGATTTTTATTTTTTATTTATTGTTGGTCATGAGATAGACAACTGCAAATAATGTCAAGACAGTATTAGTTAGACAGAAGTCTTTGGTCTTATTCAAAATCAGTGCACCATTCATTCATTCATTTTTATTTCGGCTTAGGCCCTTTATTAATCTGGGGTCGCCACAGCGGAATGAACCGCCAACTTATCCAGCATATGTTTTACGCAGCGGATGCCCTTCCAACTGCAACCCATCTCTGGAAAACATCCATACACACCCATTCACACTCATACACTACGGACAATTTAGCTTACCCAATTCACCTATACTGCATGTTTTTGGACTTGTGGGGGAAACCGGAGCACCCAGAGGAAACCCACACCAACACAGGGAGAACATGCAAACTCCACACAGAAACGCCAACTGACCCAGCCGAGGCTCGAACCAGCGACGTTCTTGCTGTGAGGCGAACGTGCTACCCACTGCGCCACTGTGAGGCCCTCAGTGCACCATATAAATACTTTTAAATTCATATATTATATATTAAGTTGCTTTAATTAAAAAAATAGGTTCATTTGGGCCTCACAAAACATTTGCTATTTATTTCAAGTCAAAATTGCTTGTATTATTCTTATTTTTTACTGTATATTTGATTGTATATATACACTTTTCAAAATACTGTATTGTATTTAATATGTAACATACTTTGTGATATTGTAATGGGAAGAAAACCACTACGTTTTAAACATTTGTCAGAAATATGTTTATAAAAGGTATAAAATCATTATGATCCCATATGTATTGATATATTTGAATAAGTATAGATCAGGTCTTTTTTTTTTGAGAGAGAGAGAATTGCAATGGTTTTAGTATTAGTCTTTATCGTTACATTTGTCTTACTAATATTCCAGAGAACTGTTAATGACAGCGGAAGAAAAAAATAATTAGTATTTATTTATCATGCTTAGGTTAGCTTACAGTACTTCATGTCTACAAACAAAATGTCACACAGTATTGACAGTATTTTGCCCTGAATGTGCTGACTGTCCCTGAATGACTGAAGCATCTGAGCTTGCAAAAAAGTGTCTATTTGTTTAGTTCTCACCTGCCCACTTGGACACTTGTAAACAACATTCATCTTCACGTATGACTTGAAGGTCTCCAGAAAGAGGTCACTCATTGTCAGATGGATGACAACATTGGCAGCGTTTCTGATGGGTGCGTGCAGTTTCTCCTGCAGCTCGGCGTACTCTGTGGATTTCAGCCTGCAACCCAAAGTACAGTATCGCTTGCATACCATTGAAGACGTTTAAAATAAAGGCTCATCCATATCTTAAAGGCATAGTCCACACAAAAATGGAAATTCAGTCATTATTTACTCAGCCTTTACTTGTTCTGACTTTCTTTCTCCTGTTGAACACAAATGAAGATATTTGCAGAAAGCCGTAACCATGGACTTCAACAGTATTTGTTTTTCCTACTATGGAAGCTAAAGGTTACAGGTTTTGTAAGTAAACAAATAAAGGGTGATTAACTAATGACAGATTTGTAAAAAATTGGGTGAACTATCCCTTTAAATGTGAACTTACCTTATGTCAAAGGACTTGACTCTGGGATTGATACTAGCAACAGTGATGGTGACGATTTGCACCGGTGTGTTTAAATCTGGTGTTAGGCTGTGATGCTTGGAGTCTGTGACCGTCAAATGACAGTCCTGATGCAACGCAACATGCAAAGAGTACGTCGTGACCTTCATCACCCAAGTATCAGTCACAATGACCCTTGCGCTTGGAGAACCGGAAGCAAATTTATCGATGCGCCGAAATTCTGTGTTGATGGAGGATGCGACAGCCCGCCAGCTGGACTGTGGTAAGGCATGTACGCTTAGTGCCTTACATATGGGATGATTTGCCCATCTACGTCTGGACCAATAGAAAGCAAGGGCGCAGCTCAAAAGTTGGATGACCAGTGAAAGCCAAAAGAACATTTGCCAACCATGACTTGCATGGTGGACGTACATGAGGTTCTGTTCTGGGGCAGCAAAGCACATTCCTATGTAGTATCCTGAAAAACACAGAAAAATCACACATAATGATCTGAAATCTGCACAGAGCAATGCTGCTTTGAGAAAAGCTGGATTTTCAAATAAGGTAAAAAAACAATCCTATGCATTATTCTGTTAAATCCTACTGCATCATATTTGAAGGCACCTTTCTAAGGACCTTACCTGAAAAACCTGGGTTTGCATTACAAAACATCATAAGGCTAAAAGTAGCTTGCCGATTTAGGAGAAAAGCTTTAGTTGTGTCAATCCTTAATTTAGGACTCCTAAATGTTTTCTTTAGGAGAAGTATTTCACAAAGTGTTTTTAGCTCTAAAACTAGCCACTAAATCAGTGAAGCATTAGGAGTGGTGAAGAGGTCACTAAGACCAAAACACCAACCTAAAATGGCCGTTGTAAGCAATCTGACTTGAAAAGAACACACATAAAAAAAAAAAAAAATTTGACCACAATGAGCTTTTAACATGTTATCGCCTTCATCGTGAAGGCAACAAAGAAGTTTTCAAATAAATATTTTTAATATAAAAAAAGACATTTTCAAAATATATTTCAGTGAATATGTTCTATATATACACATATATACAAATTTGCCCATTTTAATTTATTTTTAAGTATATACAGTTGAAATCAGAATCATTAAACCCCTTTTGATTTTTTGTTTCTTTTTTAAATATTTCCTAAATGATGTTTAACAGAGCAAGGAAATTTTCACAGTATGTCTGATAATATTTTTTCTTCTGGAGAAAGTCTTATTTGTTTTGTTTCGGCAAGAATAAAAGCAGTTTTTGATTTTGTAAAAACCATTTTAAGGTCAATATTATTAGCCCCTTTAAGCTATATATTTTCGATTGTCTACAGAACAAACCATCGTTATACAATAACTTGCCTAATTACCCTATCCTGCCTAGTTAACTTAATTAACCTAGTTAAGCCTTTAAATGTCACTTTAAGCTGTATAGAAGTGTATTGAAAAATATCTAGTAAAATATTATTTACTGTCATCATGGCAAAGATAAAATAAATCAGTTATTAGAAATGAGTTATTAAAACTATTATGTTTAGAAATGTGTTGAAAAACTCTTCTCTCCGTTAAACAGAAATTGGGGGAAAAAAATAAACAGGGGGGCAAGTTTGGGGTCAGTAGGATTTTTAAAATAAGCTTCTCCTGCTCACCAAGGCTGCATTTATGTCATCAAAAAATACAGTACAAATTGTAAAATTGTGAAATGTTATTGCACTATAAAATAACTGTTCAAAAGTAGTTTATAATTTAATATAATAATTTATTCCAGTGATTTAAAGATGAATTTCCAGCTTCATTACTCCAGTCTTCAGAACCACATGATCCTTCAGAAATCACTCTAATATTAATTACTATTGTTGTTGTTGCTGTTATTATTATTATTATTATTATTGTTATTATTATTATTATGGTAATAGTAATAAAAGCAATAATGACTGGAGTAACAATTTCATTTGAAACTACATACAATAAGTAATAAATATTTAATAAATAAGTATTTAACAAGTTAAAAAAAATTTACATTTAATAAATGCCGCCTTGATGAACAGAATAATTTTATTTAAATTATTAAATAAAATTAATAATAAATAAAAAAAATGACCCCAAACTTTTGATCGATAGAGTATATATAGTCACATAATATTTAACATTTTAAATACAATACAGTATTTCGAAAAGTGTATATACTGGAGCAGAAAAAAACATCTGATTCTACCACAAAAGCCTTCATCTGCAGAAGGTTTAGAGACGTGTATGAGCGATTTTGACTTGAAATAAAAGGTAAATGTTTTGTGTCCCGCTTTATATTAAGTGGCTCATATACTATGTACTTACATACCTTAGTAGTAGTAAAGAATCAGTCAAGAATTGCCAAACAAATAAAAAAATCCAATACTAGTAGTATACTAGTAGTATACTGTACTATTGTAGTATACTACAATACTACAGTCTGCCGCTGCATCAAGAAACGGCACTTGAATCTTTGTTCCTCATGGTGAAAGATATATGAACCAGTCTTTTAATAATGTTATTCTATTCAAAGCAACATTCAGGGATCCGATATAAGCCTCAAAAACATTGAATGATGCATGTGTTGAATGATCTGCCTTTTCAGCGATCAATTCCTGATCCTTTGCATAACTTTTTTCCTTCAGCTAATTTAATTACTTTCAATGTTCTAAAATATTTTTTAAACATAAAAAAAGCATATAAGTGTTAAAACTATAAGACAGAATAAAGTCTATAGGACTAATAGGAGTTGATTGGAAATAATTGAAATCAATTATCTATAATTTCATTAGTCAATGAATGAAGCTTGTTTAATTAATCTGGGGAGTTTGCATGTTCTCCCCGTGTTTGTGTGGGTTTCCTCCGGGTGCTCCGCTTTCCCCCACAAGTCCAAAGACATGCGGTACAGGTGAATTGGGTAAGTTAAATTGTCTATAGTGTATGTGTGTGAATGAGTGTGTGTGGATGTTTCCCAGTACTGGGTTGCAGCTGGAAGGGCATCCGCTGCGTAAAACATATGCTGGATAAGTTGCCGGTTCATTCCGCTGTGGTGACCCCAGATTAATTAAGGGACTAAGCCAAAAAGAAAATGAATGAATGAATAATTAATCTGCTATCTTTACTGTTTTTTTTTTTTTTGGTAATATACTAAAATTGTGCCATTTTTTTTGTATTATGTTAAAAAAAATCAGAGACAGCCAATACCCTCCCAAAGACCCTCCCTCATCAGAGAAGTGGTTGAAAGCGGAAAAAAGAGACACATTTAAATAACAGCTGTGAATTTTAATGCGTCTCTTTTGCCCACTTGTAATCAGATCAATGAAAAATACATCTTAATACCAGGTGCGAACAGGGCCACAGATTTCTACTGCCATCAAGATGGCGTCTTTCATGGGAAGCTTATGATTATTAGATCAAGGCTCATCATGCAGACACAACAACAGATCTCTGTCTTCTTTTGAAAATCACAAAAAGGAGAAACAGAAAATGATGATCACATACTGTTGAGCAGATAAAGTCTTGAGTTATGTCAGATTAAGCAGAGATTTTGCTTGTAAAACGTTACAATTTTATATCATCAATTTCCAATTAAACATAGTAATTAAAAGGAAGTTTGTGGAATACCGTGAAAAACATCCCTGTCCCAACCTTTTCTTTCGAGTGTGCCATGGAAATCAAAATTTGTTTATATTTTCAAAATGCATCATATTTGCTTACTAAAAACTTTGTAAAACTTTTATTTGTACTTTTGTGAATGTAATAAAAGTTCAAGTGAATCAGCAAATCACATATTTCGTGATTTTGCTGCATTTTACGCAACTTTTCTGGAATTGGGGTAGTATCTCTTTATCTTTATTGTTTAGTTCTCTGATAATCAACTATTATTTGATTATTCGCTTAAAAATAACAATTTTACTGGTGACAGTTGCTTCCCTGGGATGATCGTTTACTCTCTTATTGAGAATTTTTAGATAAATGATATATTCACAAGGGCCTCACGGTGGCACAGTGGGTAGCACGTTCGCCTCACAGCAAGAAGGTCGCTGGTTCGAGCCTCGGCTGGGTCACTTGGCATTTCTGTGTGGAGTTTGCATGTTCTCCCCGTGTTGCCGTGGGTTTCCTCCGGGTGCTCCGGTTTCCCCCACAAGTCCAAAGACATGCGGTATAGGTAAATTGAGTAAGCTAAATTGTCCGTAGTGTATGAGTGTGAGTGGGTGTGTGTGGATGTTTCACGGAGATGGGTTGCAGCTGGAAGGGCATCCACTGCGTAAAACATATGCTGGATAAGTTGGCGGTTCATTCCGCTGTGGCGACCCCAGATTAATAAAGGGACTAAGCCGAAATGAAAATGAATGAATGAATGATATATTCACATCCCCATCTACGAAGGATTATGCAGTTGCTTCTGGTCTTCCTCTGTAGTTGTACGTAATCTGATTGCATGTTGATTAAATATAAAGTTAGATGGAGTTAGTATTCTTGATAGAAAAACGCAACAATAATTTTCTTAGAGAGATTTGGAGGCCTTCTAGTATTCCCTAGCTAAGTGTGTTTTGGAATTCGCGCTTCCAATTCATTAAGTGTGAAGAGGTTTTTTATGGTTTTCTGAAGACACTGCGTCAACGATGTTTCATTTAAAATGGTTTACTTTATTTATCCAGTAAACAAGATTATTAAACGATTAAAGAATAACTTAAAATGTGTGTTTTTTGCAAAATATGGTCATCTTTTTGTTGACTGTATTTGTTTTAACTGTGTTTTTATTCAAGTTTTTATGAACATAGTATACACGTAACATTTACTTAGAATACATTCACAAAAAATAAACAAGTAGATAAGAAATAATAACACAAAAATTATAATAATAAATAATAGTGAAAAAAAAGATGATAATACATTACATGAAAAAAAGTAGACAATTAAATAAATAAACTCTAATATAAAAACAATCTGCAGTCATTTTTTTCAAATATATATATCTGATTTAGCCTCTGTGTCCATTCTGTCAAAGTAGGTCGGCCGGTCTTCATCCAGTTCACTATAATTATTTTCCTAGCTGTTATTAATAATATATGTAGTGCAAATAGGTGGGACTTACTGAATTGATCAGGGGGGAAGCCATCAAGCTAAAAAAATACTGGGTGCATTGGTATGTCGTATCATAAAACGTTGACTGTATTTTAATTATTGAAACAATTAAAGTATAACATCTCTTTTATAACCAATTTATTATTTATTTATTATGTTTGGGAAATATAACATCCCTGAATGTAGATGCGCAAGTATACCTAGTTTTGTGTGATTTAACCTTCGTCTATTATAAAATATAG
>CAIGQW010054354.1:3235565-3251291 GCA_903798125.1 Danio choprae
ATATAAATAAAAAGAAGTAAATGCAGTATGTAGCTGGAATATCATTTGCGAATTTCTGACCTTTACATGCTTGTGTCTTTTAAAGAAGATGGAGTGGAGGACTCAAAAGGTGGAATTCAGGAAATCCAGTCAGTGAAAACGGAGAGCGAACCCCTCATCCTCACACAACCCTCAAACGAGAGCTCCACCTCTACAGAAAGCTCCACACCCACCCAGCCGTTCACTTCTACAGAGAGCATCAAATCTGCACAACCGTCCACTTCCCGGCAGCCTCCGGTTCAAGGTCTGATGAATAGTTCTCTACCTAGATTAGCTTTAAATATGACCAGTGCTGTGCATTACATCATGTCCAGCATTTACTAACATTTTTGTTTCTCAAAGTAATTTTTGTAAACTTGTAAAAAAATAGCCTAAACAAGTATGCACAATTCTACAGTTGAAACTTTTATCCTGATTTTAAATCCCAATATTAAATTTACCGTCTTTTTAGAATTTATTTGTGCATCATTATATATTTATGAATGTGTGAAAGTAATTAAGTTGAAAGCTAGTTGAAACTAGGCTCTCACACTTAATCTGGTGTATTCAGAAAACAATGAATCGCACTGTATATTCCTAAACCCAGAGTTATTGTTCATATTTGCATAAACAGGTTAATTAAATGGACAACCTCACCACACAACCTCTGTACACAACTCCAATTAAGATTTTTTTCAATGACCTTTTGATATTGTTCCCCTTAAATGACAAAACAACGATGTGCCTCATATTCATGTGAAGAGTTTTTCTAAGAAATCACACAAATATGAGACACATGAATGGGTTTCTGTTGCTATGCATCTGCTGTAACATTGTAACCCACATTGTTTGCCACCACGATGCAGGCTTAAAGGGATAGTTCACCCAAAAATCAAAATGGCCTGTTAATTTACTCTCCCACCGGTCATCCAAGATGTAGGTGACCCTTTTTCTTCAGTAGAACATTAAAGAAGATTTTGAACTGAATCTGTGGTCCTTGGTGATTCATATAGTGACTGTGAATTGTGATTATGGTTTTTAGATTAAAAATGAACACATACTTTCCCATGTCCAAATGGCTATTGAGTCTAAATCAATGGCTATGGCTCCTGAAGACACACTGAGGTCTAGTGAACAAAACGATCAGTCCGTGTAATAAGTTAAACATAATTTACTATATTATTAGCTTTAATTCACAGCCTGGTCAAACAGGCTGTGCGACTGTAGTCCGGTCACTTTTGATGCCGAAAGCGCGAGTGCATGCTTGGACAGGAGGTCAGTGCAAGTGGCACACATTGTTAAGCTTTTAGTGATTGCATCATCAGCTTTCACCATTCACTGCCATTATATGAATCACCAAGTACCACAGATTCAGCTTGAAATCTTGTTTAATGTTCTACTGTAGAATTAGTCACCTACATCTTGAATGACCTGTGGGTGAGTAAATAAACAGCAAATTTTTCTTTTCTGATTAACTATCCCTTTAACAGCACAAAAGTCTATCCAAAGCCCAAAGTATAGTTTGGCCGTATACAATTTGCAAACTTTAAATAACTTGTATCATCAGGAAGGTCTCTGGAGAAAAAAAAACACACCAACAAAGGTGCTACACACCAACAAAGTACTGTACAGCCCAGTGTTTTGTTTTGTTTTTGTCTGTATGGCCGGTGTACAATAGGGCATACAATGGGTGAATGCTGAGAAGTATGTATACATCAGACTCCTCTATCTGCACTCATTCATAGCTGGGTATACTTTCAAAGCTTTGTAGACACAACTGAGCAGAAAATTAAGGTTAGCTCTGGTGCTGGGTTTCATATTCCCAAGTAAACAGTTGTGCTATTAGCTAAATTGCAAGCATAAAACATTAAGATTGTGTATTACAAATAATTTTACTGTGACTGTATTTTTTTTTTTTCAGGTTTGTTCAAGCGCAAAAGGCCTTGTTGTGTTGCGCTGCATACCCAGTATCAGGACTTTCTAGAAAGAATGCAGCAGGCACAGAACACATGGCTGGAGCATCAGCTGGAACAGAGTCATGCCAGAGAGGAACGTCTTATTTCTCGAGTGCTTGCTGAGCATACACGTTCTATGGAGACCTTAGTCAGCCAGCTTTTTGCAGGGTTGAGAAGCCTCTTGCCATCTCAGTCAAATTCAAATCCCCAGCCTGTATTTACAGCGCCAGAGATCCTCAATACACAACCTCAACCTCATGCCAACCCTGCGGAGCCCGAGCCAACAACAAACATCTCCTGTCATCCAGAAGAGCAGTCAGATGGCCACATGTCAGAAACTGTGAAGCAGCCTTCAGAGTGTTTCAAGACTCCCTAAACATGGAATATTATGTTAGTTTTTTTAATCACTTTGTTACATTTGTCAGATCAAAATTGAAATTCTCAAAACTACCCGTTTAATCTTCACATCATTGGCTGCATTCCACTCTACTTAGGCCATGTCCACACAAATGTTTTTGTTTAAAAACGCACATTTTTCTCAAAGATGGCATTTTTAGGAAATGAAAATGTATCTTTTTAAAAATGCAGTTTTCGTGTTGCAGTTTGGACTGTGAAAACGATGATGCATTTTAGTCGTATGATTTAGTCATGTGACCAATTCAGCTAACATGGTGGACAACATTGTAAAGCAGATGTTTTGAATGCTGTCCATTTTGACAGCTTTATTAAAGATTATTGTCAGTTTGTACACGCTTCATATTGCCTCTTTTCAAAGGACATAGAAGGTTTACTGGGAGCTATTGTTCAGTGGCAGAAGCAGACCAGAGTAGCGACATTTTGCAGCAACGTTTCAAAGAGACGAAAAGTAAACTAACGGCAGCCGAATATGATGCAGGTAAAAGCATTACCATCTGTGCGCATGAGAAAAAGTTGGAAAGAATTGAAAACAATAGTGTGGACATGGTTTTCAAATTTACCTGGATTAGTTTAGCTGTATTTTTATAGACGCGCATCTCGCGAACTTTCCTTCTCTTGTTCCCTCAGGGGAATCCCTGCTAAAGGGATTAGGGCATTCCATTTAAAGCCATTTAGATGTTCCACCAGTAGTGATAAACACGTTTAACATAATCAATGACGTACGTTGGAGGGAACAAGACAGAGGGAAGTTGGCAATTGAAGGGTGTAACGTTTAGGCATTAGTACATAGCAAGTCTTTACGTACAGAGTGGTTAAACAAGTTGTCATAATATGTCAAGCACATTTCTATACATTTCCATTTAGACTTTTTTTTTTTTTCCCTAAATCTGTTCTATGACTGTCCTAAGTTCACATTTCTACTTCTGTTTTTTTCTTTGTGCTATCCAGTGTCATCTTTTCCTTTCTGTATTGCAATGTCAGAAGACAAAAAAATAACCTGGTCTGTCAACAGTAAAATCGTTAATGTGAATCTTGTCTTGTAATCAAACTCACACAAACACTAAGGCATATCCAACAATTTGCAGTTAGTTGTCATCAAAGAACAACCCACCAGAGTCTACTCTTATACCGACAGCATAACTGCGTTTATAGGCTGGATCGGAATGCTTATCTGTACACAATGGCTTGTCATTCTGATGTTCATTGACACAAATATAAGTATTTGAGAGGTGAACTAAGGATTTTGTCTGTAATCCATGCTGTTTTGCTATTTGTATTAGTTGTTTTGAGAAATGGCGTCAAGGTGGTGGAGTGGGTAGCACGATCGCCTCAAAGCAAGAAGGTCGCTGGTTCGAGCCTCGGCTGGGTCAGTTGGCATTTCAGTGTGGAGTTTGCATGTTCTCCCCATGTTCACGTGGGTTTCCTCTGGGTGCTTCAGTTTCCTCCACAGTCCAAAGACATGCAGTATAGGTGAATTGGGTAAGCTAAATTACCCAATCCGTAGTGTATGTGTGTGAATGAAAGTGTATGGGTGTTTCCCAGTGATGGGTTGCAGCTGGAAGGGCATCCGCTGCGTAAAACAAATGCTGGATAAGTTGGCGGTTCATTCCACTGTGGCGACCCCTGATTAATAAAGGGACTCAGCTGAAAAGAAAATAAATGTTTTGAGAAATGCACTTACTGTTTTGTACATGTCAAGGATGATTTGAAAAATGTACCGAAGCTACTGAGAAAAACTAATAGTAATGTACTGTTAGTCATCACATTAGTAGTGACATTCACACGACAACATATTTTGCAATCCTGAAAATGCAAACTGGTTTCAAAGTGTTTGTGTTTTTGAAAATCATACCATTGTTGTCTTTGTGTAAACTGCACAACTGTGTGGAAATTATTAACCCTCCTGTACAATTTTGATTCTCATAAATTTCCCAAGTGCTGTTTAATGAAGAGAACTTAGCTCCAATAGCTAATTAGTTCCAATAGCTAATTTCTTTTGTCTTTGCCATGATGACAGAACATAATATTTAACTAGTTATTTTGCAAGATACTAGTATTCATCTTAAAGTGCAATTTAAAGGCTAGGTTATGTAGGTAAGTCATTGGATAACTGGTTTGTTCTGTAGCCAATAGAGAAAACAAAAATCGGACTGGTAATATTGATCTTATTTTATTATTTTTTTTTTATATAAAAACTGCTTTTATTCAAGTCAAACCAAAAGAAATGATGCAGTGGTCATTTTAGTTTTTATTGTTTCACAGATCAGCCGTGAATGGAGATCATTTAGACCACATCATCATCTGTATGCAAACTGTTGTAAAAGTCAAAGGAATACGCATTTTCATTTTTAGTGCATCAGTATTGCATAAACATGGAACTGAAAGGTTGTTCAAATTTAGCAATAAAGTAGCAGTCAAGCTGTTATTTAGCATTAAATTCAGAAGCAGTTTTATTTTACTTGGGTTATTGTTATTAGGAGACATTATCTTGTTGATTGTCAATGTTTTATATATTTTTTCCCCTCTTTTACCTAATTGCTTCTTTATAAAGTGGTTCTAATAAATATTTGCGAGTAATGTAACTTATCAGAAGCCATTATATGTTTGTAAAATATGTTAAAATTAGTCATAGCTTTTTTTTAATGAACACTTATCATATTTATTCATTTTGATAGCTTGCTGCATAATATGATTTTTATATTTTTTTAGGTTGTAACAAAATGTGTGTTTAATAAAATCTAATAATAGATTAATTACACAGTAAGGTATGTGGTGACTGTAATCATTACTGACAGATATTGTAATTGGCGTTTTTGTGCTGAAACTCAATGTAGCAGGTAGGGTTAGTTCAAGTCAAATGGAAACGTACTCACCGTTTTCTGACACCAAAGCTATTCCAAAACTGTTTAAGCTTCTTTCTTTAACACTAAAGAAGATATTTTGAAAGATGTTGATAACCTGACAGTTCACAGTAGCCATGACATCACCAGTGTTTAAAGTGTTAAAATCGTTCATTGTAACTAAGTTCTACATATGCTTTTCTGTTACATATTTGCTTAGTTTACATCATAATTAAACACAAATAAATTGTATAAATAAATAATATAATATAAATTAATAAAATAATAAATTATAATAAATTGTAGGCGATGTGGTGGCGCAGTGGGTAGCACAATCGCCTCACAGCAAGAAGGTCGCTGGTTCGAGCCTCGGCTGGGTCAGTTGGCATTTCTGTGTGGAGTTTGCATGTTCTCCCTCTGTTTGCGTGGGTTTCCTCCGGGTGCTCCGGTTTCCCCCACAAGTCCAAAGACATGCGGTATAGGTGAATTGGGTACGCTAAATTGGCCGTAGTGTATGAGTGTGTGTGTGTGTGTGTGAATGAGTGAGTGTGTATGGGTGTTTCCCAGTGATGGGTTGCAGCTGGAAGGGCATCCGCTGCATACATTTGGATACATTTGCGGTTCATTCCGCTGTGGTGACCCCAGATTAATAAAGGGACTAAGCTGAAAAGAAGAAAAATAATAAATTGTGGTATTTGAAACTCCATAATCTATAGCTTTATCTGAAACTCTATCATTGTATTGTATCATTTGTTTTGTTTTTTACTTCTAAATTACCCTGAGAATTTTTTTACTGAGTGTTGCCTATGTAGCAGTTTGTATGTAAAATTAGGAGAAAAACAGGCTCTGAATGTTCTTGGTTGTTTTTTTTTTGCTTGGATGCCTGTTGCATTGTTCAGGGACAGGTGTGAATGGTCTTGAATGTGAACCTGTAAGTGCTCTAGGGGAATGCACATGGTCCTTTTACTATAATAAATAGAGAGAATAATAGGCCAGTCATACAGCATTGTTTGAATATAGTGGAGTTTTGATTTGCATTAGCATTGAAATGACAATACTTTGATGGGTAATACTTAGGATGCTTAATTATTTTGGTTTATTCTGTTTAGTCGACCTATTTTAGTCTATCTGTTCTAATTCAATCAGTTTACTTAAGTATTATTCAAATAGGGATATCCAGGTAAGTGTAGCAGGTAAACAGTGTTTACATCATCTGTTATGATAATGAGAAAGAACTGGTGGTGTGACGGACAGAAGACAACTGGACATGAGGTTTCAGATGAGTAAAGTGAGGAAACCATGAAGGAAACACCAACCAAAAGACCAGACGACGACGACGGAGTGAAATGGGCTTGTATATGTAAACTGAGACTGCATATTTAAAGCATATAATTTATACAGTAAACGTGTAATTTATTATAATCCAACCTTTTTCCTGTACAACCTGGGCTTTAGTGTAGCCTACTTAGTACGTTATTAAGAAACTTTCAGCACACAATTTATAAAGGCCTACTGATTCTACATTACGATCAGATTGCGTTATATTGCATTATTGCGTTAAATATTGGCGTTTTGTAATTAAGCATGGAATATGCATATTCCCCCTCACCCAGTTCCCTCACAAACTAAGCCATTGGTCATATTAAATTTGGTAGTTAGTAATTAATTAATCAAAATTAGAATGTATTATTTAACATAAAAGCAAGGCAATGATCAATAAAATAAGATATTTTCATAGTTTTTTTAAAATTATTATTACTATTTATTTATGTTAATTTACGCATGTTAACTTCACGTATTTGATTCCTATACAGTTCGTAATCCGAGATGACGTCAACATTCCTGGTACGCGTTCCACGACCACGTTCTGTTCGAGCGCGCTCTCGGAATGTTTCTCAAAGCTGAGCGGTCATTTCTACAGTGCGATGTATCTGTGCGGTTGAAGTAAGGAAAGGACAGTTTATCTGTCGTTTTTATATGTATTGTAATGTTTACGACGTTGTATATTGCATATTTGATTACTTTTATTTGGAGACTCAAGAGCACAGGCGGCAATAATAAACATGTTAAGTCATTTTGAAATAGTACTAGTATTGGTTGGTCAAGCTAAATTTTTCGGTTGTGTTTCCTTTAGCCAGCTTCACACATCTAACCACTGTGATCACACAGGACTTCTCACTACTGCCAATGGACCAGGGATTCCCTGTATCCTTTATCTCACACTGGGCCTCGAGCCCTTTTTACCACAGCTCAGCCTGGGTGAGTCCTTTGACATAGGCTGCGCTATGTCATGTATCACTCTAGCTTTAGCATTGTAGATCTGTAGTATTATGATAATTCCTTTATCACTGTGTCTTTCTTCTAACTAGTGGTGTTTTGGTACTGTAATATACTTTTTGTAGTCTAAAATAATAGTCATAAATTTGTTGAATGCCGGCCAGAAGAGGATGGGCTCCCACTATTGAGTCTGGTTCCTCTCAAAGTTTCTTCCACAGGAAGTTTTTCTTGCCACTGTCGCCTTTGGCTTGCTCACTGGGGGGTTTGAAGGCACTGTATTGTTGATGTGTATTTGCATTTAATGTTGCATATTATTTGTCTGCGTGTGGCAAGCCGTTTTAACTTGTATTCATTCTCAGGATATGTATTCTTGATATCAACAATAAATTATTGATATAACATTTTAATTCTTTAAATAAAAAATGAAAGTCTTGATACCAGCAATTACATTTCAGATTTCAATAATTAAGTTTTTGATATCAACAACTGTATTTTCACTAGTTAAATGTCACCATCAGCTGCCATTAAAATTGAATTGTTGATAACAAGAATTAATTTCTTACTAGTTGAAATGTAATTTCAGTCATTAATTCAACTAGTAATAATGTTAACATCTTGATTATTTAACATTTTAAAATTATATTGTTTATATCAAGAATTGATTTCTTTTATGGCTAGTTCAAATCCCAATTCCACATATCAGAAATACAATTCTTACTAGTAAAGGCTTTTATTTTTATATTATATCAGTAATCATGTTTTCACTAGTGTAAATGCCTTTTGTGAATTTAATTGCTACTAGTAAAAATGTTCAATTTCAGATGTCATGAATCTGATTGTGAAAGTAAAATAAGTTTTAGATTTCAGAAATGACTCTCTTTATGTAACATGTTGAAATATAATTGCAGATATCAAGAATTAACATTTCAAGTAGTGACATTAAATGAATATATGAATTGAATAATATATAAATGAATGCTATGATGAATTTACATTTTTACTAGTAACCATCTTATTATTGATATCAAAAATATATATAGACATATGGAAAGCTGTTTTAACTTTTATTCATTTTCAGTAATATGAATTCTTGACATCAGAAATTCAGTTCTTGATATTAACAATGTAATTCAAGAGCTGAATTGTTGATATAAAAAATTCTGATTGTTGATATCAAAAATGAATTCAGATATCAAGAATTGTATTTCTACTAATTCTGACATTGTTGTTGATATCAAAGGGGCAGCATGGGGACTCAGTGGTTAGCACTGTCACCTCAAAACAAGAAGGTTGCTTCACTCAGTAAGCTTCAAAACTGAAATCCCTTTCAATGAAAATGCAACCACTGAAGTTCCATCCATAACAGTGGGTGCGTGTATAGAGATGGACTTGTATGCACACAAGATGAGACAGAATCTTATTTTCCATTGTTTGTCTATGTAAACGCAATTGATGAATGTCAGTAACCATCTTGCATCTTCTGCAGCACATCGCACATGAGCGCCACATTTTTTTAGATGGTGTGACAGGATAAAGTGTTTTTAAAGTGTTTTAAAACTGTAATACACTTCTGTATAATCTAAAATAATATAGTCATAAATTTGCTGAATGTGCCGGCCAGAAGAGGATGGGCTCCCCCTGTTTAGTCTGGTTCCTCTCAAGGTTTCTTCCACAGGAAGTTTTTCCTTGCCACTGTTGCCTTTGGCTTGCTCACTGGGGGTTTAAAGGCACTAAATTACTGTGGATGCAAATATGTTGCATCTTATTTCATGTCTGTGACACAAATGCAAACCTGTGACTTGCTTGAAAATATAATCAAGCAGGTCATCTAATCAAACTTCAGCTTTAAAGTGCCACGTTCCCCTGAATATGTGGATTTGCAAATATATCATCAAAATATATTGTAACAATGTTCATAATGTGTGGGTGAGGAAGAAGATGAGGATTCCCCACCAAACCAACTGCAGTCGCTGGCAGGCTGCAATCGCTGCAGTTTTATCAATTTGGGGACGCACCTGCCCGTGACCCAAGTGAAAGCCCAGATACCTTACCTCCACTTGCCCAACCGCACAATTCTTCGAGTTGGCCATGAGACCGGCCCACCTCAGTGTTGTCAGCACCGCCCTGAGATGTTGTAAATGCCGCTGCCAATCATTACTGAATATGATGATGTCTTTGAGATAAGCAGCGGCGTATGTGGAGTGCTGGCAGAGGATTCTATCCATCAAACACTGAAATGTGGCCGGCGCCCCAAACAACCCGAACGAAAGTGTAACAAATTGTTGTAATCCGAACGGCATAGTGAAGGCGGTCTTTTCTTTGGATAAAGGCGTTAAGGGGATCTGCCAATATCTTTTTGTTTGATCCAATGTCAAATAAAAGCAAGTAGCACCTAACCAGTCGAGCAACTCGTCAATCCGTGGCATTGGATATGCGTCAAATTCCTCTTGAACAACTTTTTTTCTGTGTTCGGGTAAACGATACGGACGTGTTCTAACTAACATCCCAGGTTTGGTCTCAATATGGTGCTGAATTACATTGATACTTCCAAGCAGGGGCAAGAACAGACATTTGGGACCAGATGTGAGCTGGGAAGGTGAGAGATGATCTCCCCAGGTGACCAGAGGAGCGGACCACTGCCCTCCACTGACCACTGATCCCAGATCATCCTCATTTGTAACTACCGTCGCCAGCGTCACTGCCCTGTCTCTCTCCATTCTTTCAGCACAAACAATTCTTTGTGTGACCACAAACGGCCCTTGCCACTTGCCGAGTAATTTAGAGCTGAATGAGGGAAGCAGTATAAGCACTTTATCTCCCGGTGTGAATTTAAGATGCTTTGACACAATCTACATTGTAAAAAGCGCTATATAAATAAACTTGAATTGAATTGAATTTACGCAATGTAGTGCCCCTGTCATACCGCCAACGTTGCTGATCTTGAGCCCTGGGTAAATTCTCCACCGAGAGCCACCCCAGTGCGTGGGTCCAGCGGACCAGATACCACAGCTGCTGGACACCGGGTCTTTCCATGCCGGCAATCCTCCTCCTGGGCGCCTGTCGGGGTCGACCGGGTGGTCTGGACCTGGGTGTCGGGGCAGGGGGAGTAGAAAGAGATAGGCTCGTAGAGACCCGAGAGAGAGAAGCAGCAGCCTCTGCTGCCGCTGTTTCGCCAACTCTGGAGCTCGCCACCAGATGATCCTCCGCTAGCTGGATGGCCCCTCGAGCATCGCCGGTCTGTGGCACTGGACCCACTTCGATGTTCGGGAGAGGAGACGGGTGATGACTTTTTCCAGCACCACGGTGTCGATGACCACCTCGACGCTCTGACCATCTGGCACCAGCCATCTGTGGCAGGCGTCTCGGAGCTACTGAGCGAACACGAAGGGCTGGCCACACTTGCTCAGCGAGCAGAACTGCTGGCGTTGCTCCTCTGGACTGCTTCACCAGATAGCAGCAGGATTATATGTACTGGCCAGTTGGCCTGCAGACAGCCACATGCCTCAGCCATTTTTAGAAGAGGTCCAGGAATGTCTACGGATTGTCCTGGGGACCCATCTTCTGCAGGCTGATGGGAGGGTGGGTGTCAGATGTCTCCGCGGGCCAAACCTTCTTGTCAAGCAGCTTCCAGAACAGCTTGCGGTCTTCTTTTTGAGCCTCCATGATCACCTGGAACCTCTTTTTTTGTTCGTTACAAAGTTCCAGGAGTGCCTGATGTTATTCGGCGTGCAAGGCCGCGAGTACCTGGATGACTTCTGCAAATGGGCTGGAGGATGTTGTTAACAATGTTTGTAATATGTGGGTGAGGAAGAAGACAAGGTTAGCGAATCAGGTAGGAAACAAAGATATATTTCATATATTTTAGTGAACTTTTGAAAATAACATAAGGGCATTTCGCTTCCCTCTCATGTCTCATATGCATCCCACAGGCAGCTCCTAAAAACTGTCTCTCCGGCCCAATTACTGAAAAAAAAAATTGTTGTTAATAATCATTTAAATTAGACCAACTTTCAGCTGCTCATTTCCTTACTCGCTCTCCCTTTGTGTGGACCATTCGATAACGCCCCCGCCCATGACATACCCCCACCGCCTGTCTCAGGCCGGGCAGCCGTCTGGCCTGCAGCCCAACCCTCACCTCCCCCCTAAATTTAACTGGCTGTAATGCTAGATACCAATGGGTGATCTGCATGTTGGTATCGTTCATGCAGTGGAGCCATTGGAGGGGTGCATGATCTAAACAGAGGGCAAATTCTTGCCCCAGGAGGTAGTGGCGGGTGAGGACAGCCCACCTGATTGCCAGGCACTTTTTCTCAATGGTGCTTACAGCTAATGTACAGCACTGGCTGCTCCTCTCCCCTTTAGTACTGTTCATGGCACCATTTATCCCTGACAAGATGTGCATGAAAATCGTAGCTTTTTCTGAATCGCAATCACAATCTCAATTTCTTTTAGAATAATCGTGCAACCCGACTTTAATTTAAAATGTTTTTTAATTTGGCTCACATTGGTGTGAGATTGTTTTTACACACAAAAGGCAGATGAAACCAGGGATAAATACAACACAGGTTTAACCATAGACACATGAAAAGTAGGGTTTACTTGACAAAGTGTGGGGGGAAGCCCAAACCATACTGCCACCAGACTCAAGACCTTGGTGATCTGGTATGGACCAATAAACCTGGGTGTCAACTTGCGTGAAGCTACCCTGAGAGGCAGGTCCTTGGTAGAAGCCATACTCTTCGAGCACACACGTAACGGGGAGCAGGAGTCTGCTGTTGATCAGCCACTGATTTGGTCCATCTATTAAGGTCCATCCATTTATTAAGGCTTCCCTAGCTGTTTTCCAGGTGTGTCAACACCACTAAAAAAAAAAAAAAGCAAGGACAGATGGGACCGCAGCTTCCGGTTCCTTTGTGGGAAACAAACGTGGTTGGAACCTTATGGAGCATTGAAATGGGGACATACCTGTGGCAGATGAAGGAAGGGAGTTATGGGCGTACTCAACCCAAGACAGTTGTTGGAAACAAGAGCTAGGATTGTGGGATGTCAGGTAGCAAAGATTGCATTCCAGATCCTGGTTTGCCTGCTCAGACTGCCTGTTGGTCTGGGGATGGAATCATGAAGACAGACTCGTTGAGGCCCTGATATGTCGACAGATCTCCATCCAAAACCGGGAGACAAATTAGGTGTCCCTATCAGAGAGCACATTGATCAGGAAAATCTCCTTCTTGGCTCCTTGGCTAAGGGGAGCTTGGGAAGGGGGATGAAATGGGGCGCTTTGGAGAAGCGGTTCAGCATTGTGAGAATGACAGTGTTGCCTTTTGATTGGAAGGCCAGTGACAAAATCAAGGGCCAAATGTGACCAGGGGTGGGAAGGAATGTGAAGAGGGTGGAGCAGACCAACAGGAGGTGCATTGGAAGTCTTGTTCTAAGCGCAAACCAAGCAGGTGGCCAAAAACTGCCCGATACCCTTGGCCATGGATGGCCACCAGAATCGCTGGCAGATGGCAGCCAGTGATCTCCAAACTCCTGGGTGACAAGTCAACCTGGAGGAATGACCCCACTGGATAACTTCTGAGCACATTTTGTCTGGAACAAACAGACTACAGCCTCCACAACCCGTCTTTCTATGTCCCAGGGGAGTGATGCTACCACCATCTCCTTGGGAATAATGTGTCTAGTGGTTTATCCCACTCTGGGGCCTCAAACAGATGGGAGAGAGCATCTGGCTTGATATTCTCGGACCGTGGTCTGTAAGACAGGGTAAAATTAATACGGCCAAAGAAGAGTGCCCAGCGACCCTGTCGGGAGCTCAGCCTTCTGGCTGAACGGATGTATTCAAGGTTCTTATGATCCTGTCAGATCCGAAAAGGCTGAGCTGCACTTTTTTTAACCAGTGATGCTACTCCCCCAAAGCCAACCTGACAGGTAATCGGGAGTTGATAACAATGTCGTAATTCCGTTCAGAGGGACTCAGACGGTGGAAAAAGAAGGCACAGGGATGCACTTTCTTATCCAGACATGACCACTGAGATAGGACCATGCCTACTCCAACGTCAGAGTCATCCACCTCAACAATAAACTGCTGCTCAGGATCTGGAATAGAAAAGACAGGAGCAGAGATAAAACGGGACTTTAATTTATCAAAGGCCTCCTGAGCATCAACTTTCTATTTGAACGGTACCTTAGGAGAGGTGAGTGCCATTAAGGGTGCATCGATCTGACCACAATTCCTGATGAATAACCAATAAAAGTTGGCAAACCCCAGGAATCGCTGCAGAGGCTTACCAGAGTTTGAAGTTGGCCACTCTGCAATGGCCCTAACCTTACAGGGGTCCACCTGGATCTCTTCCGCCGGAATGAACTGACTGGGCATGGAAAACGCACTTCTCTGCCTTAACATAAAGCTGGTTCTCCAGTAGCTGTTGTAGCACCTGGCAAAAATGTTGAGTGTGTACCTGTGGAGATGGAGAAAAAAACAAGATATCATTAAGGTACATAAAGACAAAACAATTAGCCATGTCTCTCAACATATCATTGACCAGAGCCTGGAAGACATTGGTCACTGGGGCATTGGTCAGACCGAATGGTAGGGGACCCGGTCAGTGGCATAGCGCAAAATGAGTTAAGGCAGGGGCCCCCTCGGAGCTAAGACCGGGTGAGTGGGGTGAAGAACCGTGTCGCGGACCCTAATAAAATTTTGGGGGGCCCTTAATCACACGGGGCCCCCTGCGGTGCGTGCCCTCCTTAAAGTGTCCTGTAGGGGGGTTTAAGGCAGCTGGTCAGATCTGTCAAATGAGCCAGCTGGTCAGATATGTCAAACAGCCTCACCATCTCCTGTCTGAACTCTTCAAATGAAGCACAACCAGGTAGCTTGAGTCTGCCAGACCGATGTCCCCCAGTCTGGAGCCTTGCTTGTAAGAAGCATGAGGATGAAGGACACCTTGGTGTCTTCAGCTGCATAGGTGTGTGGCTGTAGAGCAAACACCACAGATCACTGGGATAGGAAGGCTCGACATGAGTTGAGGTCCCAATTATAAGGTGGTGGGTTGTTGCATTGGGGCTCATGTTGGTGACGAGGGTCAGGGACCACTTTTCCCCTTGGGCTGTCGTGCTGCAGCTCATGAATCTGTGCAGTCAACGCAGCTACCTGGTTGGCCAGGATTTCCATCTCCCTGGCAGGGTTGGTCAACATGCTTCCTGCTGGGTAATGGCAGTTCTGACTGAATCCAAGCCTGTCCATTGTGACTAGATCATCAGGGACAGTACACACGGATACAGCTTTAACTTCAGATACAACTTTAAATGCAAATACTTTGCCACCTATGCAGCACAAATATGCTTTAAAAATCACTTATTAAATTGGTATCAGCTTATATTATTTTGATTAAATGGCTAAATTTAGCTTTAAAGATAACGCTCTTGTTAGAGTCAAGAGAAAAAATCTGAACCTTATCAAAAGCAAACTAAATAAATACACTGTTAAAATACTCTTAATCTCTCAGGCTTTATTATTCTAAGTGTTATTTCAGCGATTGTATCTGTTCTTAGCTGAGAAAGCATTGTTACACGTAATAATGGCTATTAAACATTATCTATAGGTTGAGCATGCTGCGTACCTTGTCATTTGCAATAGGTACATTATAATACAATAATATTGTACACAAGTACAATAGGTAAGATCAGTTCTTACTTCATGCCCATTTCATGTAACAATGTTTTGCAAAATGGCATCTCAAATGAGTACTTTAAATCACTGAAACTACAGCCCTTTTAACTTGCCAGTATATACTGCATTTCCAAATAATAACCAAAGGATAAACACAATGTATTAATAAATTAAATAAGATAGACAACTACAGAGGAAAGACTTGTGTGTCAGTAACATTACTGAAATAATTATCATAATATTCCAAATATCAATCAGTTTTCTAGTTATTAAAAGGAAGCATTGCAAAACTGACAAACAACTGATGACAGTTTGGTCAGCGGAGAGGGGGCTTGTAACAAATTTTAAAGCTGTTTATTCATTTTGGTTAAATCGCATTTTCATTTTGTATGTAAAAACAAAATGTGATGAAAACAAAAATAAATATTTGAAAAAACACATTTTTTATGTTCGCGAGAAGGTTTAAATGTGGCTTAAAGGAACCTTTTCTTTGTTTTTTCATTTTCATTCATTCATTTTCATTTCGGCTTAGTGCCTTTATTAATCTGGG